>WNYA01001324.1:0-78675 GCA_019512145.1 Engystomops pustulosus | reverse complement strand
ATTATGTTTAAGTTTGGGGAGAAAAATAAAAGCTGAAAACCAAATGTAAAGGGAGGATAAAATTAAAGAAGGGGTTTTATATGTTTTATATATTGCAGAGTTGCATAAGGGGTTATTATATTGGTCCACGGGAAGGGAGGACCAAATTAAGGGGCGTTGTACCATGTGGGGACCTTCAAGTTCGATGTTATACTATGCCTGTGGGTGGGACAATGGGCGTGGTTTAGAAAAAAAGGGGGAGGGGCTTTGTGTCCCTCTTTCTCTTGTCCAAAAGTTGGGAGGTATGGATATACTGTAGGGGACAGGTCAGAGACTACCTGTTACATAGGACTGCAGGGAGCTGCTGCTGTATTATCTGTACTATGAGATATACTGTAGGGGACAGGTCAGAGTCTACCTGTTACATAGGACTGCAGGGAGCAGCTGCTGCATTATCTGTACTATGAGATATACTGTAGGGGACAGGTCAGAGTCTACTTGTTAAATAGGAATGCAGGGAGCAGCTGCTGCATTATCTGATGACTATTTTTGAGATATACTGTAGGGGACAGGTCAGAGCACCTGTTCATAGGACTGCAGGAGCAGCTGCTCATTATCTGTACTATGAGATATACTGTAGGGGACAGGTCAGAGACTCCTGTTACATGGACTGCAGGAGCGCTGCTGTATTATCTGTACTATGAGATATACTTTAGGGGAACAGGTTCAGAGTCTACCTGTTACATAGGACTGCAGGGGCAGCTGCGCATTATCTGGTACATGAGATATACTGTAGGGGGACAGGTCAGAGTTCTACCTGTTTACATAGACTGCAGGGCAGCTGCTGCATTATCTGTACTATGAGTATACTGTAGGGGACAGGTCAGAGTCTACCTGTTACATCTGGACTGCGGAGCAGCTGCTGTATTATCTGTACTATGAGAATACTGTAGAGGACAGGCAGATTCTACCTGTTACATAGGACGCAGGGAGCAGCTGCTGTATTACTGTACTATGAGATATACTGTAGGGGACAGGTCAGAGTACACCTGTTACATAGGACTGCAGGGAGCAGCTGCTGCTATTATCTGTACTATGAGATATACTGAGGGACAGGTCAGAGTCTACCTGTTCATAGGACTGCAGGGAGCTGCTGATTATCTGTCTACTGAGATATACTGTAGGACAGGTCAGAGTCTACCTGTTACATAGGACTGCAAGGAGCTACTTGCATTATCTGTACTATAAGATATCTGTAGGGGACAGGTCAGAGTCTACCTGTTACATAGGACTGCAGGAGACAGCTGCTGCATAATCTGTACTATGAGATATACTGTAGGGGACAGGTCAGAGTCTACCTGTTACATAGGACTGCAGGAGCAGATGCTGCATTATCTGTACTATGAGATATACTGAGGGAACAGGCAGAGTCTACCTGTTACTAGGACTGCAGTGAGCAGCGCTGATTATCTGTACTATGAGATATACTGTAGGGGACAGGTCGAGTCTACCTGTTATCCATTAGGACTGCAGGGAGCAGCGCGGCTGCTGCATTATCTGTACTATGAGATATACTGTAGGGGACAGGTCAGAGTCTACCTGTTACATAGGACTGCAGGGAGCAGCTGCTGCATTATCTGTACTATGAGATATACTGTAGGGGACAGGTCAGAGTCTACTGGTTACATAGGACTGCAGGGAGCAGCTGCTGCATTGTCTGTACTATGAGATATTCTGTAGTGGACAGGTCAGAGTCTACCTGTTACATAGGACTGCAGGGATCAGCTGCTGTATTATCTGTACTTTGAGATATACTGTAGGGGACAGGTCAGAGTCTACCTGTTACATAGGACTGCAGGGAGCAGCGGCTGCATTATCTGTACTATGAGATATACTGTAGGGGGAGGCACTGCTGTTTATCTGTACTATGAGATATACTGTGAGGGACAGGTCAGAGCTACCTGTTACAAGGACTGCAGGGAGCAGCTGCTGTTTTATCTGTACTTGAGAATATACTGTAGGGACAGGTCAGAGCTACCTGTTACATATGGACTGCAGGAGCTGCTGCATTATCTTTACTATGAGATATACTGTAGGGGACAGTCGAGTCTACGGTTTACATAGGACTGCAGGAGCAGCATGCTGTCATATCTGTATATAAGATATACGTATAGGACAGGTCAGAGACTCCTGTTACATAGGACTGCAGGGAGCAGCTGCTCATTATCTGTACTATGAGATATCCTGTAGTGGACAGGTCAAGAGTACTACCTGTTACATGGATTGCAGGGAGCGCTGCTGTTATCTGTACTATGAGATATACTGTAGGGGACAGTTCAGAGTCCTACCTGTTACATAGGACTGCAGGGAGCAGCTGCTGTATTATCTGTACTATGAGATATACTGTAGGGGACAGGTCAGAGTCTACCTGTTACATAGGACTGCAGGGAGCTGCTGCTGCATTATCTGTACTATGAGATATACTGTAGGGGACAGGTCAGAGTCTACCTGTTACTAGGACTGCAGGGAGCTGCTGTATTAGCTTAACTATGAGATATACTGTAGGGGAGAGGTCAGAGTCTACCTGTTACATATGACTGCAGGGAGCACTGCTGCATTATCTGTACTATGAGATATACTGTAGGGGACAGGTCAGAGTCTACCTGTACATAGGACTGCAGGGAGCAGCTGCTGCATTATCTGTACTATGAGATATACTGTAGGGGGACAGGTCAGAGTCTACCTGTTACATAGGACTGCAGGGAGCAGCTCGTCATTATCGTACTATGAGATATACTGTAGGGACAGGTCAGAGTCTACCTGTACATAGGACTGCAGGGAGCTGCTGATTATCTGTACTATGAGATAACTGTAGGGGACAGGTCAGACTACTGTTACATAGGACTGCAGGGAGCAGCTTGCTGTAATTATCTGTACTATGAGATATACTGTGGGGAACGGTCAGAGTCTACCTGTTACATCGGACTGCAGGGGAGCTGCTGTATTATCTGTACTATGAGATATACTGGTAGGGGCATGCAGAGTCTACCGTTACATAGGACTGGCAGGGAGCAGCTGCTGCATTATCTGTACTATGAGATATACTGTAGGGGACGGTCCAGGACTACCTGTTCTAGGCTGCAGGGAGGCAAGCGCTGCATATCTGTATTTATGAACTGTAGGGGACAGGTCAGAGACTACCTGTTACATAGGACTGCAGATAAACCTTCCACTTCATATGTTTAATGCTACACATTTATCTCTATACATAGGATGGAGTTAACCCTTACTGGTAATAAAGTGTTTCTCCAGGTTCCTCTGTAAAGTCCTTCAGATCCACGGAGCGTGTGGGCTCCAGCTGCAGGAGAGGAACTGAGAGAAACATTTATTCCAGTAAGGGTTAACTCCATCTATGTTAGAGATAAATGTGTAGCATTAAACAATGAAGTGGAAAAGGTTTATATGACAGTACTATGTAACAGGTACGTCTCTGACCTGTCCCCGTACAGTTGATCTCATAGTAAGTAAATACAGCAGCGTGCCTGACAGTCCTATGTAACAGGTAGACTCTGACCTGTCCCCTACAGTATATCTCATAGTACAGATAATCAGCAGCTGCTCCCTGCAGTCCTTTAGTAAAAGGTAGTCTTGAACTGTCCCCACAGTATATCTCATAGTACAGATAATGCAGCAGCTGCTCCTGCAGTCCTATGTAACAGGTAGCTCTGACCTGTCCCCCTACAGTATATCTCATAGTACAGATAATACAGCAGCTGCTCCCTGCAGCCTATGTAACAAGTAGTCTCGGACCTGTCCCCTACAGTTATCTCATAGTACAGAAAGCAGCAGCTGCTCCCTGCAGTCCTATGTAACAGGTAGACTCTGACCGTCCCCACAGATATCTCAAGTACAGATAATACAGAAGCAGCTCTGCAGTCCTATGTAAACAGGTAGACTCTGACCTGTCCCCTACAGTATATCTCATAGTACAGATAATGCAGCAGCTGCTCCCTGCAGTCCTATGTAACAGTAGACTGACCTGTCCCCTACAGTATATCTCATAGTACAGATATCAGCAGCCGCTGCTCCCTGCCAGTCCTATGTAACAGGTAGTACTCTGACCTGTCCCCTACCAGTATATCTCATAGTACAGATAATCAGCGCTGCTCACTGCAGTCCTAGTAACAGGTTAGCTCTGACCTGTCCCCTACAGTATATCTCATAGTACAGATAATGCAGCACAAGCTGCACCTGCAGTCCTATGTAACAGGTAGACTCTGACCTGTCCCCTACAGTATATCTCATAGTACAGATAATGCAGCAGCTGCTCCCTGCAGTCCTATGTAACAGGTAGACTCTGACCTGTCCCCTACAGTATATCTATATACGATAATGCACAGTAGCTCCTGCGTCCTATGTACAGGTAGACTCTGACCTGTCCTACAGTATATCTCAAGGACAGATAATCAGCGCTGCTCCTGCAGTCCTATGAACAGGTAGACTCTGACCTGTCCCCTACAGTATATCTCAAGTACAGATAATGCAGCAGCTGCTCCCTGCAGTCATAGTAACAGTAGTCTCTGACCTGTCCCCTACAGTATATCTCTATACAGTAATACAGCACTGCTCCCTGCGTCCTAGATAAAAGGTAGATCTGCCCTGTCCCTACAGTATTCTCATAGTACAGATAATACGCAGCTGCTACCCGGCAGTCCATGTAACGGTAGACTCTGACCTGTCCCCTACAGTATATCTCATAGTACACGATAATGTCAGCGCTGCCCTGCAGTCCTAGTAACAGGTGACTCTGGACCTGTCCCCCTACAGTATATCTCATGTACAGATAAGCAGCAGCTGCCCTGCAGTCCTATGTAACAGGTAGACTCTGACCTGTCCCCTAAAGTATATCTCATAGTACAGATAATACAGCAGCGTGCTCCTGCAGTCCTATGTAACAGGTAGTCTCTGACCTGTCCCCTACAGTAATCTCATAGTACAGATAATAGCAGCTGCTCCTGCAGTCCTATGAACAGGTACGTCTCTGACCTGTCCCTACAGTTATATTCTAATAGTCCAGATAATACAGCAGCTGTACCGTGCATCCTATGTAAACAGTAGACTCTGACCTGTCCCCTACGTATATTCTCATAGTACAGATAATGCAGAGTGCTCCTGCAGTCCTATGTAACAGGTAGACTCTGACGTCCCTACCAGTATATCTCTAGTACAGATAATGTCAGCAGCTGCTCCCTGCAGTCCTTGTAACACGTAGTCTCTGACCTCTCCCCTACAGTATATCTCATAGTCAGATAAACAGCAGCTGCTCCATGCCAGCTATGGAACAGGTACCCATCCCTTGCATGAGACTGTGGTGGCATTGGGGAGCACCTTCAGTGACCGACTGCTTCACCCCAAGTGTGAGAGGGAACGTTATCGTAAGTCATTCCTCCCCGCTGCCATCAGGCTGTTCAACAAACAAGGCCCAAACAGAAGTAACCTGCGCCCCCCACCTAACCAGTCCCTGCAAGTCCCATCCGCAGACTAAACATCAAACTGCCGATCATTGCTTGTCTCTTTTTTGTCTTTTTATCCCCCTTTTCTTTTTGTTCATTTATCCCTAATATTATTGTTGTCATAGTTTGCACTTCACTCTCTGTACCCTCTCTGCTGCTGTGACGCTGTGAATTTCCCCACTGTGGGACTAATAAAGGATTATCTTATCCCCCAGCAATCACTATATACAGCTCCCCCAGCAATCACTATATACAGCCCCCAATAATCACTATATACAGCTCCCCCAGCAACCACTATATACAGCCCCCAATAATCACTATATACAGCTCCCCCCAGCAACCACTATATAGAGCTCCACCAGCAATCACCAAATAAATCTCTCCCTCAGCAATCACTATATACAGCTCCCAGTAATCACTATATACATCCCCCAGTAATCACTATATGTAGCTCCTAGTAATCACTTTATACAGCCTCCCAGCAATCACTATATACAGCTTCCCAGCAATAACTATATACAGCTCCCAGTAATCACTATTACAGCTCCCCAGGAATCACTATATACAGCTCCCCAGCAATCACTATTATAAAAACTAAAAGGCAGCCCGTCCGGGCCCGGTGATGTATCCTTAAATTCCTCTACCGTGATAGGTGCACATAAAATCTCTCTATGATGTATACTAGCTTTAGGGATCTGAATTTCATTAAGGTACTTGTCGATCGCATCTTGGCTAACAACCAGCTCAGAATTGTATAATCCAGTATAGAAACTTCTTAGTACCTGCAGAATCTCACTTGGATCTCTTGTGACTCCCCCGTCCGCTTTCCTCAAAGCACTTATAAGGTTTTTACCATTATGGTTTTGGATCTTATTTGCCAGATATTTCCCTGGTTTACCTCCTTCAACAAAGGAGTCCTGTGCTTGAAAAAAAGCCCTGTGTTGTGCTTTCTCAACCATGAATTTATGTAATTCTTCCCTAGCCAACATTGCCCTCTTCCTGTTTTCTTCTGATGGATGGTCAGAAAGGGCATTCTCTGCCCTAGTGAAATCTACTTTTAATTGCTGTTCTTTCTGGCCCTTGAATGTTTGATTCTCTTTGAATATAACTCTTTCACAAACATTTTAAACATATCCCACGCTGCTGCTAGATTCGATGAGGCGGAATTTAAGTCCCAAAACCATTGGGTCTCCTCTTCTAATGACAGCCTTGGATGTAATATTGTGATCTAATACGGGTTTAACTTAAACCGCCTACAGCTCTTTTCCTCTGATTTTAGGATAATCATTACTGGGGCGTGATCTGAGATGATCCTTTCATACACCATCTTGCGACTTAAACTGAAAAAGGAGGAATTTGTTAAACAGAAATCAATGCGGGAAAGAGTGTTATAAGATTTGCTCATACATGAAAATACTCTGCGGCCTCCATACAATCTTCGCCAAACATCCAACCAACCGAGATCCTCACATAAATATGATAGTTTACTCCGTTGTTCGGTACTTCCGGCTTTGTCTTGCGCCAGTTTAAATCTGTCTCTCTTCTCCTCCATTACCATGTTAAAATCTCCCATAATCATTAAAGGGCAATTACCATGTTCCTCTACAAATTTTATTAGTATATTAAAGACATCAAAGGAAGCTGGGGGAGGGAGATATACAAAAGCCAATATAACTTTTAACCCTTTAAGTTGACCATAGAAAAAAATATACCTGCCTGAGCTGTCTATGCGAACTTTAAGTACTTCAAAATCTACATCCCTGTGTATCAATACCGATACCCCTTTTGAAAAAATGTTACCAAATGAGTGGAATTCTGTTCCTATCCATCTTTTTTTGAAACGGTGGCTATGACCCGCAATCAAATGGGTTTCCAATAAGCAAATAATGGCTGGCAGATGTTTACTGATAACATCAAAGACTTGACATCTTTTAAGTCTGTTACTGGAACCTCTAATGTTCCATGTTAATATTCGGATATCATTCTCCATCTAAAGAAAGGAAAGAGACTACCTGTTACATAGGACTGCAGGGAGCAGCTGCTGCATTATCTGTACTATGAGATATACTGTAGGGGACAGGTCAGAGTCTACCTGTTACATAGGACTGCAGGGAGCAGCTGCTGTATTATCTGCATGAGATATATGTAGGGGACAGGTCAGAGATACTGTTACAAGGACTGCAGATAAAAACTTCCACTTCATATGTTTAATGCTACACATTTATCTCTGTACATAGGATGGAGTTAACCCTTACTGTAATAAAGTGTTTCTCGGTTCTTTGTAAAGTCTTCAGATCAGAGGTGTGGGCCCAGTGCAGGATGCCCCCAGGGTGACGTCCCCCGTCCGGTGATATCGGTCAGTTCTGTAGCGGGTTCTCAGGTTAACATCTGGGTCGGTGGTGAGGTCAGTCAGAGGGAGAAGCATCAGAAGGAAAGTCAAGGTCTGGAGTAGTGGAGCTCGGCAGTAGAGGACTGTCCATGAGATGAGGAGGTGGACACCGGTGGAGCTGGCACCCAGACACAGGATCAGAAGCAGAACAATGATCCAGGTTAGGGTGCAGCATCCAGACACTGAGGAGTCCGCTTACAGGGAGAGGGACACCGGTGACCCCCACCTGCAGGATGAGAGCGAGCAGTAAAGTTCTCCACCTTATAT
The DNA here is from genome assembly GCA_019512145.1 of Engystomops pustulosus. Lineage (NCBI taxonomy): Eukaryota > Metazoa > Chordata > Amphibia > Anura > Leptodactylidae > Engystomops > Engystomops pustulosus. The sequence continues at coordinate 70,527 of WNYA01001324.1, read as the reverse complement.
AAGCCTCAGGATGTAATACAGGATCTATAAACTGCCCCCGTGTCCTGGGACTCTCGGATATTCAAGGATCAAAGGACCTTCCTCTGTATTGTGTATGTGGCAATGAAATCCCCAGAGAGCAGTGCACACAATAGAACAGCCGGGAACCTGGAGACCCTGTGCCGCTCACTCCACATCTATTCATGGAACATACATCAAAAGGAGAATGGAGTTTACAGAGACCTGCCGGGGGAGCGGACATCCCACCAGACAAAACCAGCTTCTACACCCCAATTGTATTTAGGTAAATTCCATAAGTCAACAGCTTGAATTGGCCCAAACCGAGAGGTTTATATTGCCCTATTTAAAGTCCTGAAGTTCTTTCCGTGTTGACCTGATGTCTTGTCCATGTTGCAGCGGAATTCTGCCAAAACTATGAAGCTCCCAAAAAGTAGAAACCCTCCTTGAGCTGTAGCGGTAGAGAACCAGAGCTGCTGTTCCCAGGGAGCATCCACCAGGAAATCCTTCCTGGAAATATGGGTGCAGGAAATCGTGTTCTGACCAGACCACTCGAAGGTCGTACACTTTTCGAGAGCCTCTCGGTCTTGGAAGATATTCATCGATGACTCGACAAAAGGCCAGGCCTTGTCAGAAAGGAGTCCATGTGAAACTGGGAGTTTTGTGGAAACTTTGTCCGACCTCCTAGACCTGCTGGCCAAAGCCAAGAGGCTCACAAAAAGTAGTCCTCCTGGAACCCTGACTTGGCCTGGGGGTACTGAGTTTATCTATTCCTAGCCTTGGACTGACAACTATTTGAGTAGCTGAGGGTCCCTGACCATGGACTTGGTGAGAGAAATGTTGGATTACAAATGAGACCGGAAGGTTGCGGATGCCATGTCAAACCTCCTGGAGCCCTTTCCAGCTTGACTTGGTGCCTCTCAAAAAGTAGCTGCCCTCCTAGACTCCTGACTCAGCCTATACCTGGCGCAGGTACGTTTAGAAAGAGGCATCTGGTGTTCCTCCTTATGTACGCCTCCGGGAGGCTCCAGGGGTTTGGGTAGAGCTTCCACAACTGTAATGTCTCACTATGAAGGCCAAACCTTGTCCCATTCCTCCCAAGTGAAATATTCCAATTCTGAGGATCCATGGCACAACTGAGAGATCATGGAAGCTTTTACCAACCTCCTGGAGTCCTTTCCGGCATGACCTTGACTTTGCCTGAACTGAGAGGTCATGATAGCCCAATGTAACCTCCTGAAGCTCTCGGTGTCTTGACCTTGACACAGCAGAATTTCTGCCAAAGCTATGAGGATGCCAAAAAGTAGCAACCCTACTGGAACACTGACTTGGACGGGAGGAACCAAGTGGTTGAGAACCATAGCTGCTGTTCCTAGAGAGTGTCCACCAGCTGTCAACCTTCCTGCAAGTATCACTGCAAAAAAGAATTCTCCTCAGACCGTCAGAGCTTAAGGAGTGTGGCCAAGGGCGAGGGCCAGGCCATGCTGGAATAGACTGCAGGTGAGACTGGGAGTTTTGTGGAAGCCCTGTCTAACCTCCTGTCACCTTCTGGCTAAGACCAAGGTTCTCAAAAATTAGCCATTCTCCTGGAGCCCTGACTTGGCCAGGAGGTGCTGGATACCCACCCCCAGCCTTGGACTTGGACTGAGCAAGGACTTGGAAAGACAAATGGGTGATTCTGGATGAGAAAGGAGGTGTTGAGACTAGAATATTGTGGAAGCCCCATCCCACCTCCTGAACTCCTTTTTCCAGCTTGGCCGTGCACTATTCCTGGCAGCTTTTTTCCCAAACTAGGATTCTCTCCAATATTAGCTGCCCTACTGGAGCTATGAGTCATCTTTCCTGGATACGTAATCCAACTACTTTTTGTGAGGGGCAACCAGTGTTCCACCTTCAGGAGGCTTCAGGAATTCGGAAACAGATTTTTCAACCTTTCTTTCTCACTAGGGAGCCCAGTCCTTGTCCCATTTACTCTCAAGAGAGATGCTGAAATTCTGGATATCCATGGCACAATCAGGAGATAATGGAAGCTTTTAACAACCTCCTGGGGCCCTTTCTGGCATTGATCTAGTGCCTTGTCCTGTCACAGCAGACCAAGAACCGGTGACTTGGTCCTAGAAGGCAAGTTTAGGCTAAGAATATCAAATAAAGAGAAACAATCCTACATCATATTCGCATCTCTAGTACGTATTAGATGGAGAGAGATAGGTTCACTTGAGCAATGCAGTGTGTCAGTAGTTTGGGTCTTGGTGCGGACCGCGCCTGAAGCAGAGACTGATGTGTCTGTTCCCAGATAGATTGAGGTCCTGCACCAATTCTTCCACCGCAGGGACATCTGTGGGAATGGACAGAGGAAGAGGTGGGCCTGGAATTTGTCCAAAGACAATAAGGAAAGGGCCAGCACCAGCAGACTCAGAATCCAAGGAGTTGTAGGAGAACTCTGCCCACGGTAACAGAGTGGACCAGTCGCTCTGACGGCAGAGACAAAATGATGAAGGTAACAGCCCAGAGTTTGGTTGAAAAAATTGTGAGAAATGGTACTCGGCACAATCCGACTTCAATGATCACAATTCAAACCAATAGCGGGGCGATATTAGTCACCGTGACAGACTCCGGCAATGCAATCCTTTAGTCATAACACAGCTGCCGGTGCTCTGCTAAATACAGCATACAGTTCATTAAATATCCAGAAAGAAAGAATAAGCGGCACTCACCATTTGCTGTGAAGTGTGTTTATTTCGGGTGCATAGGAGCGGGACCTGAGTTTGGTTGACTCTCTCTACTTGCCATTAGTCTGAGGATGGTATGCGGAGGAGAAGTCCAGCTTGACCTGCAGTTGGTTGCAGAGGGAACGTCAGAATCTGGAAATAAACTGGACCTCACGGTCCGAGACAAAGTGCAGAGGGAGTCCATGTAACCGAAAGAGATGGAGGAAGAACAGACTGGCCAGACAAGGAACAAAATGAGACATCTTGGGGAACTGATCAGTTACCACCTAGATGATGGAAGTTCCAGAGGAAGATGGTAGATCTGCAATAAAGTCCATGGCCACGTGAGTCCATGGGCAGCTGGGTAATGGCAACGGCAACAGGAGACCAGCAGGTTTTAGGCGAGATGGCTGGGTACGAGCACCCACCAATAGTAATGAGAAATGAGGGCTACTGAGCGCTGCACCCCAGGAGGCACAAGAGACAGCATCCACCTTGACATTCTTCTCAGCAGGGTGGAACTGGATCAGGAAATTGAAGCGTGAGAAGAAAAGGGACCAGCGAGCCTGTCGTGGGTTGAGGCGCTGTCAGGATTTGGTAGATGAGGTAGTGGATCCTCTGTACCACCGCGGACAATGACATAAGCCGACACCTGGGAACAGAGTGTAAGTGGCACCCGGTTTTCACCAGAGCCTGCGGCAAAGCAGGTTGGACTTGTTGCAGTGTGGTACCACCAGGTCGTTCCACAGGCATGACTTTGTCCGCGGTGGCGGCCAAGGAGTAGTGCAGAATCATAAGGCAAACTTGTGGTCAGGGACAGGCAGGAGGTCAAGACAGGCAGCACAGGATCAGAGTTGGGGATGTAGCAATAGGTTAGGACAGGCAGCATGTCATCGGAGTCAGGAACAAAATCAAGGTCACAACGGGAAATCAGGATAATCACAGAGGGCTTGGAATACAGCTTTCTCTTAGGCATGGAAGCACAAAGGTTCGGCAGGGGTCACAGGAAGAGGTTGAGCATTTATAGGTTGTCAAATGACCAGCGCCAATTAAGGTGCGCTTAAATTTCAGATGTCTGGACGTCTGAAAGCTAAAGCAAGGAGACTGTTGCTGGAGCGCAGCTAAGTGAGTGAGGCTGCCAGCGAGAGGGGGACACAGTGGCACATGGGTGCGCCTGTGACCTGAAACATGGGTCGCAGAAGCACCCGTGACAGGCGCTGAGCAGTTTGGAGGTAAAGGAGATTCTTGTGGTCTGTATATACACAGACCGGATGACGAGAAAAAAACACTAGTGAGTGTTCGGCCTTTGGGCCTTTCTGGGAGAGAACAGCTCCAGCACCTACCGGGGAATGGTTTCTCAGTGTCAGGCCTTGTAAGAATAGGGGCTGAAGCAAAGGCAGACTTGGAAAATGCTCTTCGGCCGCTGGAGGCCAGAGTTTAGGATCAGCGTTCTTTTTTGTTAATGCCACAATGGGAGACATGAGAGAGGGAAAATGTGGTATAAACGAAGTCCTACTGGGCGAGGTCACTGAAGTCCCGCACATAACTTGGTTGTATCCGAGAAACAGAAGACTCTTCTGATGGAACTGGCACTTCTCCAGTTTGGCATAGAGACGATTGGCACTTAGGCGCCTAAGAACTTGCCGTACGTGGACATGATGAGACTGAAGGGCATGACCAGGTATTCAAAGTGCCCGTCACGAGTATTGAAAGTGGTCTTCCACTTATCGACTTCACGGATGTGGATAAGGTTATATGCCCCCGCAGATACAGCTTTGTGAAAACCTTGACACCACGTAAATGTTCCATGATCAGGGGTAGGGGGTAGCGTTTTTTCACTTTGACTTTATATAGGCGACGGTAGTCGATACACGATTGGAGGGAGCCATCCTTCTTGTCCACGAAGAAGAATCCAGCACCGGAAGGAGAAGAGGATTTGCGGATGAACCCCTTCTGCAGATTCTCTTTGATATAGGCCGACACAGCCGCAGTCTCAGGCACAGCACCTGTGACTAGCTGGCAGTCCGAACGTGTGTCGCAGCCACTGGCGCCCCTTAGTCATAATGTGTCCCCTGCTGTGGGGATAAGGGTGCATGCTCATGCAGGGGGAGTCACCGCCCCTGCAGCTGTATCGAGTGCGGCCTTGTCTTCGGTAGTATGCCTGCCCCCTGTGTCTCCTTTCGCTCGTGCTGTGGAGGCATTAGCCCCGCCCCTCCTTGCTCTACATCATTTTCTACACTGTCTGTTGCCATGGGAGCACAGCACAGCTCCGCCGCCTCCTCCTCGGAGGCCTCATCAGCTAGTCCTAGTCCTGCCCCGGTGCCTGAGGTGAGGCAAGAGCTCTCAGTGGCGGTGGCAGTTGCTGCTGAGCCCCCTAGAGCGGAGGCTAGTGTTCCTCTGGCGGTAGTGCCCCAGCTGCCCGTGGCCCTGGGCCCATTCCAGCTTCCCCAGGGACCTCCAGCTCCTGCGAGGTGCAGACACTGGGGCAGCAGGTCCTATTCTTCATCACCCATCCAGGATGCAAGCAGGCGTTGCCACCGCGGCTCTGCGGTGCATCATGATCGGAGTGGAAGGTGGTCACACTCCTATCATTGGGGGAGGAGGTCCAGGTTGTCCAGGTGGCCCTGTCTTCATCAAGCGGTTCCCCGGACGCCTCAGCGATATCTGATTCTCAGAGTCGAGGACAATGTGGGAGTGTCCGGAGTCGTTCTGCCAGGGAGACCAGCCTGGTTCCACCGCCAATGCCATCGACCACTGTTTTGACACCCATGGGTGCTGCTGTATCTGGCGAATATACTTTTGTGGGAGCTTGGGCGGGGCTGGTTCCTAGTGGGGTGGGTTCTGAAATATTGTCTTCCTTGATGCAGATAGTTGAGAAGTTGCCTTCCTCTGTAGCACCGTCTGTAGCACCCCCTCAGGTCTCCTCCTCCCATTCTCCCAGCTGGGGTTCATAAGGACTCCGTTTATTGTGCTGTTAGGCCATTGGGGGATCACTTAGATATTGCAGTGAAAGAAAAGATTTGGGTTAATTTGTATGTGGACATATGATCCCTCGTGTCGGTCGACCAGCATACAGTGGATAGGGAGCGTCGGGTGTGGTCCGAGCGGCCTCAGGATAGGAAACCTCGGGAGGCTAATACCATTAATAACTGGCTTCAGGCCTTTTATGTTTTGGGTTGTGTTATGGGACAGAAGCACCCTGAGCACTGTTCTAAGTTGTTCATGTACATGGATGGTATTTACTCCTCGTACAAGTCACACAACGGCTCCGCCTGGTGACGATATGATGAGGATTTCCGAAGACTCTTGTCTCTGCATCCGGAAATAGGATGGGGGGGGGTTAAGGCGGCAGATGTGTGGCTGCATTTGATGGTGTCTCAGAAGCCTTCTCCCTTTCCAGCTGCGGCCGCCCCCCCCCCCCCTGGAGCAGGCAATGCCAAAGGGCCGGTGGCCGTTAGATGCCCGGGAGCCTGCTGTCTCTCCAACAAAGGGCGCTGCCGGTTCTTTGGCCATTGCAAGCACGAGTGTTCGTCTTTTGGGGGTCCCATCCCTTTTCCCGCTGCAACAGGGGGTTAAACAACCATCTAGAGCACCTGAACATAAAGACCCCGGTGAGTGTGGCAGCGATGCAGCCATGGCTCGACGTTTACCCCAATAGGGAAGCTGATGTTTCCTTATCCCTCTGTTTCAGCAACGTTTTTGTCCTACTCTTTACGCTCAGCCGGGATGGTTTTCTCACGGACAACTTGCGGTCCACGAGGGACCATCCTGATGTTTTGCGGGATAAGATAGTGAAGTAAGTCGCATTGGGTAGGATCGAAGGCCCCTTTCTCCCCCCCCCCCCCTCTTTCTAATCCGAGGGTATCCCCGCTGGGGGTTGTTACTAAGAAGGAACAGGGAAAGTTTTGTTTAATACATCATCTTTCCTTTGCTATCATGATGGCATCTCGCCTGAGGAGTCCTCTGTCTCTTTTGTTCCGTTTGACAGTGCTGTCGCTTTGCTGTGCAAGGAGGGCCCCGGTGTGCTTATGGCTGAGTCCGATATTGAATCGGCTTCTCAGCTTCTGCCGATTTATCCAGATTGCTATCACCTCCTGGGTTGTTGCGTGGTTCGGGCATACTACTATTACACCTGTTTGCCTATGGCCTGCTCCATCTCTTGTTGGTATTTTGAGTTGTTCAGTTCCCTTTTGTAGTGGGTGGTCAGGTATTAGATGGGACGGAGTTTGGTAGTCCATTACCTGGATGATTTTTTCTTTATTGGTCCTGGGGACAGCTCGGTTTGTTCGTTTTTGTTAAAAACCTTTCAGTACTTCATGGGTTATTTTGGCCTCCCCCTGTCCGTTGAGAAGACTGAAGGCCCATGTACGGTGACCATTTTGGGCCATGGTTTTTGCCTTCCGCAGAACAAGTTGAGCAAGCTCATTGACTTGGTAGAAGGTTTTTGTTCAGTTAGAAAAGTCACTTTGCACCAGGTCCAGTAGCTTCTTGGCATGTTGGTTTTTGTTTGCAAGATCATGCCCATGGGAGGGTTTTTTCCAGGCGTCTCTCCCTGGCTATGAAGCCGGACCACCATATTCATGTTACCTCCCAGCTAAGGACCGACCCTCAGGTTCGGCAAGTTTTCTTGCCATCTTACAATGGGCAAACGTGTTGGCCTCTTCCTGAGGTCTCTAGTACTGAGTTGTGTCTGTTCGGGTTTTGGCACTGGGGTTGGCATCTTGGGGTTGGCATGGTGCACGGCATAGTGGCCTCTAGCCTGGCGCAGTGCCAGTTCGTGTAAAAACCTAACACTGTTGGAATTGTTACCAATTGTTGTTGCTGTGGAACTGTGGGAGCCTGTGTTGTCGAACCGACGAATTTGTTTTCATATGGATAATTTGGCCGTGTTTTTTTGTATTAATAAATTGACATCTTCCTCTCTCCCTGTGTTGTCACTTCTCCAGCATTTAGCTTTGCGTTGCCTTGAATTTAACATCTTTTTTAGGGCCTAACATGTCCCTGGCTGTGTTAATGTTGTAGCTTACTCTCTTTCCCGCCTTTCTGGTTAAGCTTTCCATTTTCAGTGCGGGTTGGCCAGATATTACCAAGGGTTTCCTTATCAAGCAGATTTTTAAAGGTTGGAAATGGGAGGTGTCCGGTATCTTTATCCCTGTTGGCTTCCCTGGTTGCTTAGTGCGGGACAGTTTGCACATCCGCACATGAGGCTTTACTTTTTTCACTAGCCTTCAGCCTGGCCTTTTTGGGGGCTTTTTGTATCATTGAGCTGTTGCCTAACTCTTACTCTTCCCTGGGGGTTTGCTTCGGCGGGAGGTGGTCTTGGGTCCCAATGTCATCAGGCTTAAGATCCGTAGGTCTAAGACCGACCAGTACGGGAGAGGTTCTTGGTTTAGTTTAGGTGCAGTTCCAGGTCCATTTTGCCCTTTTCTGTTGACCAGTACTTTTATGCCCCTTCCCCTTTTGGGTGATTGTTTGCTGGTTCATGCGAACGGTTCTCCCCTTACTCGACTACAATTTCAGTCTGTTTTTCGCAGGTGTTTGTCAATTTTGGGTTTGGACCCGTCTGAGTACAGGACCCATTCCTTTAGGATTGGTGCCGCTATTGTGACGGCCAGAGCAGGCTTGCCTGACTCTCACACACGCGGATCGGGCGCTGGCACTCTTGTTGTTTTGCTCGTTATGTTCGCCCTGACCTTTTGCAATAATTTTGTTTTTGTTTTTGTTTCTGTTTTAGGTCCAGATGCGCAGCGATCATCCGGCTCAAAGGGCAGAATGTCGTACGGGGGGTAGGAACCTGGGTTTCCACAGCGATTTTTTCTGAAGTGGCATCTGTGGTTTGTTGTGGGCTCAGGTTATCCCCGAGGTGGTAGATATCAGCCGTATTTCTAATTCCCCGGTGGTTCTAGTTATTCATGCCAGAGGTAATGACCTTTGTTCAATTAGGGTAGCGGAGCTTCTTACGGTGATGCAGTCTGACGTTGACAAATTGTCTGCCTTTTTTCCAGAGGTTGCTGGTCTGAGAGTGGATTGGCAGGGTGCCAGTGATGTTAGGGTAGTTGATCGGGCCAGGCGTACTATCAATGCCCGTATAAAGCATTTTGTCAGGTCTAAATTCGGGGGGTGGTAGTCAGACATAGAGAGTTGGAGGGTGATAATGCTTTCGGATGGAGTACATCTGACGGACATAGGTTTTGGCATATTTTTGTCTGTCTTACAGGATGGCATTGAGAAGGCTTTCTTCCTGTTGGGTGAAGGATGGAGCTCCATGTAGGAGTATGCAGAGCTCCTAGTGGTGGTAAAAAAAGGAGAATTGGTGGAGATGATGGAGGATGATGGAAGACGCACTGCTGGTTGGGAGTCTGGCCGAGAAAACTGCTTCAGGCAGCTACGATTTACACAAAGAGAGAAAGAACCAACAGTGGCATTTAATTGTTTGGAGAATTGTTGAATATAATTAAATAAATAGCTGTGCCCAACAGGAAGCCACATGTCATTTATTCATTACAGTTATTAGAGTTTATAATTCTGTGGTTAATGTTACGGATATGTGTGTTTACCTAAAGTGCCTTATTGGTGGAGTTAGGTATGTGGTGTTTACTACCTCCCAATGTGAGCAGAACTGGAACATGCAGGCATGGGTAAGCTGTACTCTCACCTAGGGATGCTCTTCCTAGGAACCCTAGGTGTGAATTACTTCCTGGACGCTGAGGACGCACTGGATACGACTGGAGGAAGTGTTCCGGGCTGGCACACAGAGATTTCCCTGTCTATATCTGGAGCACTCTTGGGGTGTTAGCCAGGTTTCACCCACCTGCATGGGCTTTTTGGTAGCAGACGTAGGTGACGGCAGATGTGAAAACTGGAGCCAGACGAGAAAAGCATTGGACTCTGGGTTTGCGCAAGTTCAACGGCCTGCTTTTCCTTGCGTTCAGAGAAGTGGATGTCTATCCAAGTGGCCAAGGACCATTTAGGGTAGACGGCAGGTCCCGTGCATACAGTGCGTCCTTGATATGACTAGACAGTCCCTTTTTAAAGGTGGTGACCAAGGCTGCTTCATTCCAGGAAAGTTCAGAGGCCAGAGTGCGGAATTGCACCGCACTGTCACCCACAAAGGAGTTCCCTTGGCACAAGTTCAGAAGGGCAGTCTCAGCAGAAGATACCCGGGCTGGTTCCACGAAGACGGTCCATAATTCAGCGAGGAAAGTGGCAATGTCTGCTGTAACTGGATCTACCTTGTCCCAGAGGGGAGTGGCCCATGCCAGGGCTCTCCCAGAGAGAAGACTGATCACGAAAGCCACTCTCGACTGTTCAGTTGCGAATTGTGTAGACATTAGTTCAAAATGCAAATCAACGTCAGGAACAAAGGAGGTCAGGATAGGCAGCACGGAGGCAAAGTCAGAAACGGAACCGGGGTCACAACGGGAAATCAGCACTAGGCAACTGGGCAATGAAACAAGCTTTCTTTGAGGCATATATCACAAAGATCCAGCGGGGACTATAAGAAGAGGCCGGCTTTTATCAATTTTCATGGGAATGGCCAGCACCAATTATGTTATGGTGATGTCTGCTGTAACTGGATCTCCATTGTCCCAGAGGGGAGTGGCCCATGCCAGAGAAAACTGATCACGAAATCCACTTTCGACCGTTCAGTTACGAATTGTGTAGGCATTAGTACAAAATGCAAGGAGCACTGGGTAATAATTCTTCTGCACAACTTCGCATCCCCATCATATTTGGAAGAAATAGAGAGCCTCAGCCTAGGTTCTGTGGAAGGTAGACAAACCTGGCTAGCAGGTGGAACTGCAGGAACTTGCCGTGGCTGCTGGGAGGTCAATAGTTGCTGTAGAACGGGGGTGGCTTTTCTTAGCTGCTGATCTTGTACAGCAATCCGCTGGGAATGCCGGGCCACGTTGGTGGGGACATCAGCCAGTTCAGGTAGCGGAACCTTGGTGGCATCCATGGTCATATCTTACTGTCAGGATATGAGGTAGTGGATCCTCTGTAACACCGTGAGCGATGGGTTAAGCTGACACCTGGGAGTGGAGCCCGGGATGGACTTTCTGCGGCAGGGTACCACCAGGTTGCTCAACAGGCGCGACTTTGCCCGCAGTGGTGGCCAAGGCGTGGTACAAAGTCGTGAGGCAGAATCGTGGTCAGGGACAGACAGGAGGTCGAGACAGGCAGCACGGGATCAATGTCAGGAACAAAGCAGGAGGTCAGGACAGGCATCACAGAGTCAAAGTCAGGAACGGAACTGGGGTCACAATGGGAAATCCGCAGATAGGCCCTAGGCAATGAAACAAGCTTTCTCTGAGGCATCTAGCACAAAGATCTGGCGAGGAATGCAGGAAGATGTTGGCTTTTATCAAATGGAATGGCCAGCACCAATTAGCGGTGCGTTGGCCCTTTAAATCCTCAAGCGCCGGCGCACACACCCTTGGAGGCGGGAACGCGTTCTGGGCTGCTGGATCCAGAACAGGAGCATGGAGAGGTAAGGAAGCAAGGAGGGGAGCTGGGGACCGGAGCGATGGATGTGGAGGAGATTTTCCTGGAGTTGAGCTGTGAGCTGATGGTATGGTTTGGTGTGAAGTATCGTATGGATGACTCTTGTTGTCTTGTTGTTCCCATCTTAGCTCAAGACAAAACCAATCTGCTCTCGGTCTATTAGTTTTTAGTTTTTGCGGCAATTTGGGGACTCTAGTTTCTTAAAGCTTCTTCTACCACTTCAGGTCCATATTAAGAAAGTGGCAGAGAGGGATTCAAATCTACCCTTATTGTGCAGCAACTTTATGTACAGCTCAAGGACTTGGTTGGTTATTGACCTCCATTATTGAGTTATTCAGGGACCTGAAGTGGAGGATCAAGATCTCCTAGAACTTTTTATAATATGATATGGGAAGTCCATGTGAGCCTTGGTATTTACCTGAAGAGATTGAGAGAAAGACCTGCTTCACCTCAGAAAAGGCCACTGCAAGACCTGACTGGTCAGCTTCTGACAGTGTTGGTAGGTAGGTGTTGGCAGGAGGAAGGGGATAGATGCTTAGAGTGATCAAGATTGTACAAGTTAGTGTAAAGGGCTCTAAATGAAGTCACTATTTGTTCAATGTTGCAAACCATTGCACCTACTGGGGTTTTGATGGATAAAGACATTTTCTTTTTGCTTTTAGTAAGTCAGAAGTAGATGGTCAATTTATACCCTTTGTAACTGTGCATTTACTGTTTAAGCTTACATTTTTGAAGCTTTCTGGTGGCTTGACATTCAAAGTTGCAACTTAAGCCTTAGTTGGAATGTAAGCCTACCTGTGGTGTTGGTCCGCCCTAAAAGCGGTATTAGATAGGTTCAACCCTGCTCCCTCGGCCATCCCCTCCTCTGTACCCTCTGCTCCCAATCCTACTTTTCTGCCTTTCTCTGTCGTTCTTGCTCTTCCGTGTGCTAGTGTCCACAAGGACTCCCTTTTTTGCCATAGTCCCCTGGGTACAGAAGCCAGAGAAAAAATCTGGGCTATTGATGTGAAAATTTGGTCCATGGTTTCTGTGGGTTGGGACCCAGTGAACAAGCATATGTCTGATCATCCCATAAACAATTGGGTCTAGACTTTAATTGTGTTAGGTTGTGTCATGGACCAAAAGCATTTGGAACATTGTCTCAAGCTTTTCATCTATTTTGAAGTCAATCACTTGTATAAATCCCCTGGTGGGGATATGCTGAGGAGTTACTTAGGTGCTTGGCTCATCATCCAGAGAAGCCACAGATGTGTGGCTTTGCTTAATGGTTTTGCAGAAGTCCTTCTTTCAACTCGTGGTTGTTGGCTTCACAAGAGACGGTGGGCCACTGCCATCTCTGCGGCTTTTGTAAATATAAGTATGTGTTAAGGGTGGTCCCGCGACCCATATCGCAGGTCGCAGGCTAACCCGTGCTCCTCGGGGCTCGCAGGTGAGAGAAAGCTCTTCTGCGATTTACCTGCGTTCCTGTGTCTCCTGCGTTCCTGTGTCACTTCGTGTTCCTGTTTTACCTGAGCAACAACTACTAACTAACCAGCAACAGGTTCCTGAGGCTGTCCCTGCGGCTTCTATTGCTCCGGCTTGTCTTCCCGCTGCTGAACCTAGAATGCGGTTGTCCATGCCCAGCAATTACGATGGCGACTCCAAGATGTGCAGGAGCTTTATTACTCAGTGCTCCCTACACATAGAACTTATGCCATCCCAGTTCATCACGGAGCGATCTAAGGTGGTATTCATAATCAGCCTCCTCTACGGGAAAGCCCTGGCTTGGGCTACTCCCCTTTGGGACAGAAACGATCCGATTACGGCTTCTCTCGCGGCCTTTCTAACAGAGTTCCGGTCTGTGTTTGAGGAAACTCGGGCCTCATCGGCTGAGACTGCATTGAATTTATGCCAGGGGAATTCCTCCGTAAGAGATTACGCAGTCCAATTCCATACCTTGGCTTTGGAACTTTCCTGGAATGATACGGCTCTGTCTGCAGCTTTCAAGAAGGGCCTCTCCCCTCAGGTCAAGGACGCTCTGGCCATTCGGGATCTGCCGTCTACTCTGAGTGGTCTCATCTCCTTGGCCATCCGGATAGATGCGTAGCTCAGGGAGAGTGCCGAAGAGGCACGTCACGAGCAACCTCAAGCCCATCCACGACGCTTTCCCTGCGTAGCTCCAGCCTTCCAGAGACCGTTTCAGCCCCCTGTCGTACCACCTGCAGAGGAGTCTATGGAGGTGGATAGAGCCAAACTGTCACCCCAGGAGCGAATCAGAAGACGCCAAGGAAACCTCTGCCTCTATTGCTCTAGTCCTGAGCATTTCCTTGCATCCTGTCCTCTCCGACCCCAACTTCTGGGAAATGCCAGCACTTAGGGTTCTTGGGAGAAGCGTCCCTAGGTGTAAGCAGTGCTTCTCCACGCCTGTTGATTCCAATGCTTCTCAGCATTGGTACCGGTAACCAGACCCAGGTCTCAGCCTTCTTGGACTCCGGCTCCGCTGGGAATTCCAGTGGTCCTACTCGATAAACGACTGGTTATTTCTTCAGTTAGTGGACAAGTTCTCTCGGATCCGGTATGATACCGCACAAAGCTGATAACCATGCGAGTCGGTGCTCTGCATAAGGAGAGTTTGTCATTCCTGGTTCTGACACGTTCTACCTCATCCCTCCTGCTAGGTCTTCCTTGGTTGCAGTGCAATGCTCCAGTCCTAAATTGTGGGACAGGAGAGGTTCTCCGTTGGGGCCCGGACTGTCAGTCTCGTTGCTTTGAAGTTCCTCACCCAGTGCCTGTCTTGCCAACTACCCTGGCCGACAAGCCTCTAAAGAGTCTTCCAGAATGCTACTGAGACTATGCCGACGTTTTTTCTGAAAAGCATGCCATCCCTATGACTGTCCAATTGACCTACTGCCGGGTATGTCTCCTCCTCAAGGACGAGTATACCCCTAATTGGTGCCTGAGACCGAGGCTATGTCTGCCTACATAAAGGAAAATTTATGAGGGATTCATCCGGAAGTCTTCTTCTCCGCTGGTGCTGGCTTCTTCTTTGTATCCAAGAAGGATGGTTCCCTCCATACTTGCATAGACTACCACAGTCTCAATAAAGTCACGGTGAAAAACCGTTAGCCTTTGTCTCTCATCACTGAGCTCTTCGACCGCCTACTGGGTGCCAAGGTTTTCACCAAGCTGGATCTGAGAGGGGCATACAACCTCATCCGTATCCGGGAAGGTCACAAGTGGAAGACAGCTTTCAATACCCGCAATGGACATTTTGAGTATTTGGTAATGCCTTTTGGACACTGCAATGCTCAGGCAGTTTTCCAAGAATTTGTTAACGACATCTTCAGAGACTTGCTCTACTCGTGTGTCATAGTCTACCTGGATGACATTTTGGTGCTTTCTCCAGACCTACAGTTTCACCAGACCCACATCTAACAGTTTATATGCTAAACTCGAGAAATGCCTGTTTCACCAGAATAGGCTTCCGTCATTTCTGATAAGGGACTTCAGATGGATCCTTCCAAGTTGGCAGCCGTACTTCAGTGGCCTCGCCTAGTGGTGTTATGTGCCATACAGAGATTTCTGGGCTTCGCTAACTTCTATCGACAATTCATTCCCCACTTCTTCTCCCTTGTGGCTCCCATCGTGGTCTTGACTAAGAGGAATGCCAATCCGAGACAATGGCCTCTGGCTGCTGAAGATGCCTTCACTAAATTAAAGTCTGCTTTTGTTTCTGTGCCAGTACTCACAAGGCCTTACACGGAGAAGCCTTTCCAGTTAGAGGTTGATGCCTCATCTGTTGGTGCTGGGACTGTCCTTACTCAGAAGGGGCCCAAAGGTTGTACCCGCCCCTGCGTTTTTTTGTCAAAGACTTTCACACCTCCTGAAAGGAATTATTCCATTGGTGATCAAGAACTCTTGGCCATAAAGCTGGCTTTGGAGGAATGGCGCTATCTTCTGGAAGGAGCTCGTTATACGGGCCATATTTATACCGACCACAAGAATCTCCAGTATCTACAGACTGCTCCAGACTGCTCAGCGATTCAACTTCCTAATACATTTACGCCCTGCAGAGTAGAACGTTAAAGCCGATGCTCTCTCCCGTGCTTCAGATGTGGTTGGAGAAGATCCTGCTCCTAGTCATATTGTTTCTCCGGAACCGGCTGGTTCTTGCTGCTCGAGTGGACCTCCGGCAGCTTCCAACAGGCAAGACGTATGTCCGACCTGCCCTTTGGAAGAGAATTCTGACTTGGGGACATTGTTCTCGTGTGGCTGAATACCCTGGGGTGCAGCGTTCTGTGGTCCTCTTTTCCCGTTACTATTGGTGGCCAGACCTGGCCAAAGATGTGCAGGATTTAGTGGGTTCCTGCATTTCCTGTGCTCGAAATAAGCCCTCACGCCTCAAACCTGCTGGTCTCCTGATGCTGTTGCCGATACCCAGTCGCCCGTGGACTCACATGGCCATGGACTTTATCACGGACCTTCCATCAACCTCTGGGAATACTATCATCTGGGTGGTAACCGACTGGTTCTCAAAAATATCCCATTTTGTTCCATTGCCTGGTCTGCCATCTGCTCCGGGCCTTGCCAGCCTGTTCTTCATCCACATCTTTCGGCTGCATGGACTTAAGTTGCACATCGTTTCGGATCGACTGGTTCAGTTTGTCTCCCACTTCTGGCGATCTCTATGTAATCAGCTGCAAGTGAAACTGGACTTTTCTTCTGCGTACCATCCGCAGTCTCATGGACAGGTAGAGATAGTAAACCAAACTCTAGGCTGCTAACTTCGCCATTTCATCTCGGCTCGCCAAGACGACTGATCAGCTTTATTGCCGTGGACGGAGTTCTCATACAACTCCCTGAACTCTGAAACTTCTGGTTCCTCTCCCTTCTTCGTTTATGGACAGCATCCACGCCCCAAGCTCCAGGCTGACAAGAAACGCAGGCCTTCTCCTGTTTTTTCTCCTGGTGACAAAGTCTGGTTATCCACTAGATACATCCGGTAGAAGATTTCTGAGTACAAGCTTGGCCCACGATTCTTTGGTTCTTTTGAGGTTCTGTCTCGCATACATCTGGTGTCCTACAAGTTGCACCTTCATTCCACCGTGCGCATCCCGAACTCCTTCCATGTCTCCCTACTCAAGCCAGTTATCCTGAACCGCTTCTCCCGGTAAGTACCTCCTCCTGCTCCGGTGGCTGACTCCTCAGATATTTATGAGGTGAAGGATATCCTCGACATGAAGACAGTGAAGGGAAAGCGGCTCTTCTTGGTTGACTGGAGGGGGTTCGGGCCAGAGGAGAGATCCTGGGAGCCTGAAGACAACATCCTGGACCATGATCTCCTACAGAGATTTTTACAGCCCAAGAAAAGGGGGGGGGTACTATCGCGAGTCACGGGCTCACCCGTGCTCCCCGGGGCTTGCAGGTGCGGTGCTGGCGCAGCTTACCTCTCCCCGTGCCTGATTCCCTGCTGAGTTCTGTGCACCCGCGTCCCTGTCTCTTAGGGTGCACGCGCTGCTCCTTCAGGAAGTTTAAAGGTCCAGCGCATCAATAATTGGTGCACTGGCTGAACTTCCCCTTTATAAGCCAGCACCTTCCTTCCGGCCTTGCCTTCTCCGTGCTGCCGTCCTGTGTACCAGTGTTCCTCCGTGCTGCTGTCCTGTGTGCTGTGTTCCCGTACCCCTCTGTTTGGACCTCCTGTTGCTGACCCCGGATGTTGCATCTCTGCCGCCTGCCCTGACCCTGTGCCTGGACCTGACCTCGAGATTGACTGCCGTTCCTGTACCTCAACCTTGGCCGCCACTGCAGACAAGTCACGCCTGAGGAACGACCTGGTGGTACCACACCGCAGCTTGTCTAACCCGCTTTGCGGCGGGCTCTGGTGAAAATCGGGTACCACTTAGACTCCAGTCCCAGGTAGTGGCTTGAGTCGTCATCTGCAGTGGTCCAGAGGATCCACAACTCTCGAGCCTGACAGTATGAATGCTACTCGTGCAGCGAATTGCATGCAGAAGTGCGTGGTCCGAGACTGACCCTGAAACTGTCAGCCAAATCTTCTGCCACCCATGTGCAAAAAGACTCTGGTGAACATGATTGAGATGGGACTGTAACTTGACCTCTACATATGTGTCCTTTGACAGGGCTGTTGCCCTTTTCAGGGACATGGCCCTGGTGTACTTATGGCCAGAGTGGATATTGAATTTGCTTTTAGGTTGAGCCTTGTCCACCCGGATTGCTCTTATGTTAATAAGTTAACGTCTTCTTCCTTAATGGTTCTTTCCATCCTTAGTTTTCCAAAATTTACAGCTTTTGTGTGCTATTATCCCCGGTCTGGCGAATAGTGTCGGTGATGCATTTTCTCCTTTTAATTGACAGTTGTTCTGGGAGAATTATCCAGTAATGACCTTGTTGGGGCGCTGGTGCCCTCTGCTCCGATGAAACCTGATAAGAGACTGATGTCCCTGGAGGACTTGGTAACACAAGAATGTATAATATGGTGGGACCGTACAACTTAGGATAATTATGTCAGCAAAGACATGATTCCTAGAGGACTTACCGACATATGTGTACTCAGAGGACTTTGTCACTAAAGGGAACAGCATTTTATCAGCAGGTTCTTGTGAACTTATGAAATTAATCATCTTACATGAAGATAAAAAGTTACAGGAACTATCTAACAATATTGAAAGCTTAAAACAAGATCTGAAATCAGAAATGGATGGAACCAGCTTCCAGGAAATGGAAAACAAAGTGAAAACCCTAACGGACAACCTGGAGAAGACAATCATGGAAACTAAGAAGAAAAAGTTTAAAAGAGACTCATAACCGGGTGTACGAATGGGGGAGGAGCAACCAGCCGTGGGATACTCCCTGTTCCATCTTAAAAAAGCATTTGAACAGACCTTTTAAACGACCGAAAGTTAATTTCAACTCCTCAGAAGCATCTAATGTGGATACAGAAGTTTCAGAAGCAGAAACGCAACAAAATAAAAATACTGACAAACAGGCAGTTTAATATTATAGAAAAGAAAAAAAGGCGTCTGTCACGAACCCGACTCACCGGAGTTCACACACTGGGATACCTACTCTATGGAGTCCCAGAATTTAGCCCTTAAGCTCCGCCCACTTCCACAAAATGGCGTCCTTACGCTAAATTTACTCCACAGAATCTCAGCCCCAGCCAATCCACTGCCACCACCCACGAGTTACTTATGCAAAGAAGGCCGTAGGCACCTCAACCACACAGACAATGCACCCTGATGATAACTCAGCACATGCACTCACTACTTACACGATATTACAATTATAAACTCGCACAGAACATGCAATCGCTTACTACATGGACTATGCTAATAATGACCTCTGGTAACGTGATTCCCTTCAGAGACTCTGATTCTTTAAGGCTACAAGCAGAGGCTTATTAAAAAGTTTTAATTTACATAAAAATGCAGTACACTCAAAGAATTCAATTGTCAGATAAAATGAAAAAAGGATTAAAAACAATACACATACAATACTTACAAACAGTTTATGGAAGAAGAAACAAAAAATTCTTGCTAGTGGAATAGGAAGAAATTCTTTGGCCCGAGGACAGGGCATAAGCATCGATCCAGCCTCCTATTGTCATAGAGTCACTCAGTCTGAACACTACTATGTGGCTGCTTCATTCATTTAAGCCCAGGTGATTTTTGACCCCCACCCCTGGCTGTGATGTCACTGTGAGGGGGATTTTTCTATCCCCCTCCCATCAGTGAGCTACTTTTTGGGTCTGGGTTTTTATCAGAACCCCATAACTTTTGATTGGGAGATGGCACAATTGTGCCATGACTTCCAACCAAACAGGTATGTTATTCCCATTAACCCCATACCAAACTCGGGGTGTCTTAGCCTAATATCAGGGGTGTTCTGCTATTGGCTGCCTTCCATTGCAGCTAATGTTCTGATTTTTGGACCAGGAGTGTGTCTAGACCCCATAACTGTCCTGTGTAACTTGGGACCTATAATTATGAATTATGTCCCAGTTATGGGCAGCTATGATATTCCCCTTTGTCTGAATTTGGAGGGAAAAACATGCAGTCTCTGGCTTCTTTTCATCCCCCACTAACTAGACTAGGTGTTAATTTTACCACTTAGGAAGACCATGCTTCTCTGATCACACATAGACTCCCTGGGGTTTTATAACCACCCTGCCATCCTCCTCTGGCTGATCTTAAACAAATAGAGCCTAATGATTTATAACAGGCAGAATGAAACACAAAGAAAGAAAAAAAAATATATATATATAACAAACAAACTGTGAAGGAGTAATATTATTATCACAGCGTCAAAAACGCATCAGACGAGGAGGACGCAACCGTGAAAAAAAAAAATTCGCCATCACACAGAAAATTGAGGAACCAACCTCCGAAATAGACCTTAATTCAGACATCACTCATGTGTCCACTGCAAATCATGACAAAACCAAAAGAGATGAAGTCGACGTTTTGAACCTCTCAGATTTTCCACTTTCTGCTGAACAGATGGAAGTTTTGTCTTTCGGTTGGAGTTTCTCCGTATCGTACAACTTTGATCTTTTTTCTACTCTTAGAGAGGTCAATAACTCTGTGCGTAGACTGACGGTGAGAAAACATTCAGGATGGATCACGTCTTCAAAGTGACGATGTATCATTCAATAACAAATATTGCGACTTGAACTTTTCGGATCAGAATCTGATTTTCATGTTGCCAGAACTGGATGATCATGTGGAAGATAGGGCCAAAATCAATGAAATAAATTGCAAGTTTAGGGTACCAAACCCTGTACAAACCAGGGCTGAAGCCATGGACAAATTCCAGGAGGTTATAGAGAGGAAGTTACCTAAACTATATAACAATAAATCACCTGGCAGACCAAATTCAAGCAGGAAACATGAAAGAGAGAATTACAGCAGGATGACCAGAGGGTCATTAAAATGGCGGACAAGGGGGGTCCTGTGGTAGTCATGAGTACAGATATGTACAAAACACAAATAGAATTATTATTACAGGACACCACCACTTACAGATTACTTCCTTCTAACCCTAACAAGGTTTCCGATTTGCGCCGATTTTCCCTGTATTGCCCCAGGATTTTGGCGCACGTGATCGGATTGTGGCGCATCGGCGCTGGCATGCACGCGACAGAAATGGGGGGGCGTGGCCGAACGAAAACTCAACGGATTCAGAAAAACCGCTGCATTTAAAAAAAATTGGTTGCACGTGCCATACTTACATGCACCAGGAAGAGATCAGTGAACTCCGACACAACTCGGCGGACCTCGGCGTTGCTGCGACACCTGGTGGACATCGGGCGCAGGACCTTCATGTTACGCTTTCTATTAGCAGAGGTTCTAACGAAAAACTGAATTATCACTGCTACATGTAAATGCTGATTATATTAACACTGTACAGGTCTTCACTAGGAGTACTTAATACCGGTTTTTATATATTTACCCTGTTTTTATATCTCCTGGATCTGTCCCATGTCTTCGGGATCACCTTGGGTCTTGTGATCAAGGTCTTCCGGGAGGTGGGTACATATCCAGGCATCCTTTCTAAACCGGTTAACCATGACTAAGAGCGCCACGTGCACTCGAAACGCGTAGGTTACCTTCCTCTATGTGGTCTAGGGGACATGCCGTGTGTATTATAAAGATGTTAATGGAATAAAGTCTGGACGAACAAGTAACAATTTTACCCCATTACTGGTGCGGAGCTTTGTTTTCTTTCTTCGAAGGTCCTTGATATACACTACGCCGGTGGGGATCTCCTGCACATGTGAATGGGTCAAGTCGGTGAGCAATAAAAACTTTATTTCTTCTATATAAGAGACTGATGTCCCTGAGGGAGTTTTCCATCTCCCCTTCCACATGGCAGCAGTATGGTAAGGCATGGGATCCTGGCAGGTTGGCTTGGGCTTGTAAGGCGTGGGCTTCCTGGCAAGTTGGCTTGGGCTTGTTAGGCCTGGGCTTCCTGGCAGGTTGGCTTGGGCTGGCTGTACTGCAGTGGCGGGCGTGGGCTTCCTGGCAGGTTGGCTTGGGCTTGTAAGGGTGGGCTCCTGGCAGGTTGGTTGGCTGGGCTTGTAAGGCGTGGGCTTCCGGTGCAGGTTTGGCTTGGTTGTAGGCGGGGCTTCCTGGGTTGCTTTTGGGCTTGTAAGGCTGGGCTTCTGGCAGGTTGGCTGGCTTGGGCTTGTAAGGCGTGGGCTTCCTGCCAGGTTGGCTTGGGCTTGTAAGGCGTGGGCTTCCTGGCAGGTTGGCTTGGACTTGGGCTTGTAAGGCGTGGGCTTCCTGGCAGGTTGGCTTGGGCTTGGGCTTGTAAGGCGTGGGCTTCCTGGCTTGAGTTGGCTTGGGCTTGTAAGGCGTGGGCTTCCTGCCAGGTTGGCTTGGGCTTGTAAGGCGTGGGCTTCCTGGCAGGTTGGCTTGGGCTTGTAAGCGTGTGCTTCCTGGCAGTTTTGGCTTGGGCTTGGGCTTGTTAGGCGTGGGCTTCCTGGCAGGTTGGCTTGGCTTGGGCTTGTAAGGGTGGGCTTCCTGGCAGGTTGTTGGGCTTGGGCTTGTAAGGCGTGGGCTTCCTGGCTTGAGTTGCTTGGTGCTTGTAAGGCGTGGGTTTCCTGCCATGTTGGCTTGGGCTTGTAAGGCGTGGGCTTCCGGGCAGTTGGCTTGGCTTGGGCTGTAAGGCGTGGGCTTTCCTGTCTGGCTTGGCTTGGGCTTGGGCGTGCTTCTGTAAGGCTTTGGCTTCCTTGTACGTGGGCTTCTGGTTGGCTTGGGCTTGTAAGGCGTGGGCTTCCTGGCAGGTTGGCTTGGGCTTGGGCTTGTAAGGCGAGGGCTTTCTGGCTGGAGTTGGCAGGTGGTTTGGATGTTACTGTAGTCATTCAGATCTGTTACACATTGTTCACTGTTGTCTCTAAGTGATGTGGGCACTCCCGGTGTTGTGGCCCAGCAGCATCTAGTGAGTTTATGGCTTGTCACACATGACTAAGTTGTCATTATATGAAAATCCTTAGAGAGTTGGAAGAGCGAGCCTGCACTTTCGAGCCCCACTGCCCTATGTAATGTTGTGTGCTTGTCCATCTGTCTGCTCTGCTCGCTTTGTGGTGGACTGTTGGCCAAGGTCCTGGGGTGGTGAACATTCACGTGGATTTGTTTGGTAGGGGGGTGTTAGGGATGTTTGTCCGTAACCAAGTTCTATTTTATGCTGGATATATTCTGCTTATGTCATTTTCTATCAGTTTTTCTGACATCTTGTGATGTCTCTGACAAAATATGAAATATGGACTGGACCTACACTTGGAAATGACTTAGTGCAGCAAGTTTTTTGCTTACAATGGAAGCTGCCACCGCAAATGGCTGTGGTTAAGCTTCCAACACAAGTTGACAACACCCCCACACGCCGAAGAGACCTGTCTCTTCATTGTCTTAGACTGTGTTTTAACTAACTTTAACCTCTCAGCCGCCGAAACCACTTTTCACCTTCCGGACATGGCCCAGTTGTTCAAATCTGCCCTGTGTCACTACAAGTGGTTACGTAGAAGAATAGTCCACAAAAGATTAATGAAGAGGCGGAGTGGCACTCACCGGTCGTGAAAGCAGTCTTCTTTATTCATGTGTTCATGCAATGAGTACACGGGGGGGCTCGTAGTGCCGCTAAGCCGACGGGCGCTTTCTCGAGGCAGTGACGATGCATGCGCGCACCTCACCGGATATGAAGGGGAGGAAGCGCGCACTCGTCGTCATAGTAACAATAAACAATCTACTAAAACATACCGTGCTGCCGGTAAATCCTATATGAAGACAGAAGTTGTATACTGCTACAGTGTTGGGCAGTAATAGCTGTACAGATAAACGGAAATCATGCCAAGCAGCAGGATAAGGGAACGTGTGAGTGAGAGAAAGGTCAATATACAGACCGTGCTGCCTGTTAATAACACACTTAGTGGGGACACGACATCAGGTATACAAATAGAGATACGGTCTCCGGACACATTATAAGGACTCATCACTTTATGATCAGAGGATGTCCAACTTCTGAGATCCGCACCCCCATCTCTGTGTCAAATGTTCAACTCAATTTAAATGAAAGGGTCTGGTCTGCTACAGCCCTGCTGTATAGGGGTCTACAGTCGATCATCTCGGAGGTGAGTGTGCTAGTATTAGGGGAGCGGGATGGCATGATACAGTTAGATAATCTTAGGGAGGTGAGCGTGCTAGTTTAGGGATGCTGGATATTAGTACAGTAGATAATCTAGGAGGTGAGCGTGCTAGTATTAGGGAGCTGGATGCATTATACAGTAAGTAGTAGAGAATCTAGGAGGTGAGCGTGCTAGTATTAGGGAGCGGGATGCATTATACAGTAGATAATCTAGGAGGTGAGTGTGCTAGTCTTATGGAGCGGGATGCATTTACGTAGAGATCGAGGAGGGGAGGTGTGCTTAGTATTAGGGTAGCGGATGCTTTACAGTAGATAATCTAGGAGGTGAGCGTGCTAGTATTAGGGAGCAGGATGCATTAGACCGTAGATATCTAGGAGGTGAGTGTGACTAGTGTTAGGGAGCGGGATGCATCTACAGTAGATGATCTAGGAGGTGAGGTGTGCTAGTATTAGGGAGCGGGATGCATTATACAGTAGATAATCTAGGAGGTGAGTGTGCTAGTATTAGGGGCGGGAGATTATACAGTAGAGGATCTAGGGTGAGTGTGCTAGTATTAGGGAGCGGGAGCATTATACAGTAGATGATCTAGGAGGTGAGTTGTGCTAGTATTAGGGAGCGGGATGCATTAAACAGTAGATAATCTAGGAGGTGAGTGTGCTTAGTATTAGGGAGCGGGATGCATTATACAGTAGTAATAAGGAGTTGATTGTGCTAGTATTAGGGAGCGGGGATGCATTCTACAGAGTAATCTAGGAAGGTGGGTGCTAGTATTACGGGGAGCGGGATGCATTATACAGTAGATAATCTAGGAGGTGGTGGCTAGGATTAGGGAGCGGGATGCATTATACAGTAGATGATCGTAGGAGGTGAGTGTGTAGTATTAGGGAGCGGGATGCATTATACAGTAGATGACACGGCGGTGCAGACTACGTGTGTGTGGCAGTATACCGCGCGAGGGGATGCCTTATCAGTAGATAATATAGGAGGGTGAGGAGCTAGACACAGGGAGCGGGTGCCTTTATCAGCTTAGATCTCTAGAGGTGAGCCGCTGACTAGTATTTGGCGAGCGGGAGTGTATTATCCCCAGTGATAATCTACGGAGTGAGGTGTGCTAAGTGTTAGGGAGCGGGATGCATTATACAGAGATAACATCTAGGAGGTCTGAGAGCGTGCTAGATAGAAGCGGGATGCATGGAACACCATCGCCGATGCAAGGCGGAGTGGTTGAGAATACCACCATGTAGCTTGCAGCCGGTGTGTAGGGTCTCTAGTCAGCCCCACTAAACTGGAATAATAGCTGTTTATAGTGAAGGAAAGGGGTTTCCTCTCCTTTAACCCCTTAAGCTCTGCGCCGTCTAGCTCTAGGCGGCCGAGGTATAAGGGATGTTTGCAGAGGGCCCGGCGAGTCCTTTCATACAAACGGTGGGGGTTTTGCAAATGCACCGTAAAACCACCACCGCTAATAACCCGCAGGTCCGGTGTAGCACGATCGCGGCTATAGCAACAACCCCCCCGTTTGCCGCCGGCAAAGGCGCGGCGCGTGGGCGGCTTGAAAAGCACGGCGGCGCCGCGGGCGCAGCCACTCTTTTTTTCGATCGCCACGCCCCCCGAACACGTACATCGGGGGGGCGCGCAGCACCGGTTGCAATGGTGCATGTGTCTCTTTTGACAGAGGCTATTGGCAGGCAAGATCACGTTACAATGGCCAGTGGCTCATTGTAATGAATGGTGCAACAAATGCATATATTGCACTACAGAGTATGCAGTATACTGGTTCGCATCGATCTGACCATCTGTGTTAATGTACCCTAGATGGTTAAAAGATAAGTGAAAAAAAAATAAAAACACCAGTCCAACATCAACACTTCATTAAACTATTTAAAAGCAGCGCAAACATCACCCCCCTTTCCTAGACAGAACGGATGATAAACAGATAACACAGAACAACTCACCAACAGATTAGGTGCGACACTCGCCGCGTCCCCGAAAATGTGCCCCGATCATCAAAAATAAAAACGGTTACGCCAGCCAGCGGTACGACTCAGCGGAGCGAGGCGGGCTGAATGGACCGCCCCAAATCGTACCGCATGCCGATCTTTACACCCTTTTTAAACATACAAAATTAACTAACACCATGTGCTCAACAATGTCTCGCACATGACACCCCATCCAAATGGAATAGCCACTGGAAAAACGTCGCCTAATTCGCAAAAAACCGGACCCGTCCACATTCCGTGCATCCAAGTAGTAGAAAAGTTATTAGCGTAGAAAGATGGCAAAATTTTTTTTGCTTTTAGTGTACACCTATTCGTTTAATTTTTGAAACAGGTATTTAAAACATCATAAAAACCATTAAATTTGGTATCACCGCGCGATCGCTACCGAACCAAAGAATAAAGTGGCATGTTATTTGGAGCGAAACGAGTGATGAAAGTCGTTTAAAAACTGAGCCCACAAGAACGTGAAGGCACGTGGTTTTTTTCAACATTTCCCCATTTGGAATTTTTTTTGCATCTCCCAGTACACGGCATGTTAAAAACTAATACATCCAGGAAAGTTAAATTTGTTCGCAAAATAAGCCCCACACAGCTCTGCGTACACGGAAAAATGAAAAAGTTATGGATTTTTGAAGTGGAGAGCGAGTAAATGCCGAAAAAACCTGCGTCCTTAAGGGTGGTAGGGTGTGATACCTGAAGAGCAACCCAGGACAAGCTGAAGCATCCTTACCAGGAACACAGCTACCTCCCCAGCTGCACCCTCATGCATTGCCAGGCTGGCGTTCCTATAATCCTGGGGCTACCCTCCAACTGCATCTCAGTCAATCCCACTAATCACTCCTGTTAACGTGACGTGTTGATGAGGTTCCTTACTCGGTTCACAATAAAGAGTAAGTTGTTTTTTTGTTCTTCAACTCATGTCTCGTCGGTCCATGCTACCGCATGGTGCCATCGATAACGGGGCACGTCCGTTTCCAGCACCACAGAGATCCATACTCTAGCTGAAGCACAAAGGGTTGGCCCCGGCGAGATCCGCTATGAAGCCCTATCAATCATACATTGTGACCATGCAAACACCCTGATGGAAGACGCACAGGTGGCTAGGTGAACCAGGCTCCGATAGGTCCCCATGCCAAGCACCTGGAACCTAGGTGCCCTGGCCGCAACCGCCAGCCACTAGGTTATGCCGGCCCGCCCAGCTGACCCAGGCCCGAGACGAAACGGCCAGGCCCGCTGGGGGGGGGGATGCTTTGACATGTGCAGTAAACGGAGTCACGCAGCACGCAGGGTTAAAATGTGGGGGATATAATAATGTGGGGATATAATAATGTGGGGGGATATAATAATATGGGGGGATATAATAATGTGGGGGATATAATAATGTGGGGATATAATAATGTGGGGGGTATAATAATGTGGGGGATATAATAATGTGGGGGGATATAATAATGTGGGGATATAATAATGTGGGGCTATAATAATGTGGGGATATAATAATGTGGGGATATAATAATGTGGGGGGTATAATAATGTGGGGGGTGATGGAGCCTCTGTGCACTGATGACTGTCCCTGTAGGTCGGTGCAGGAGGTCCCCGGAGCTTCTCCTCTCTGGTATCAGGCAGATGCTGTATATATGACATTGCTGAGCTGTAGTGATGAGATGTGTCCAGCAGGTGGCAGTGCACGCCCAGTAGTGACAGTCCTGGGTCTGGCTGGTGACAGCAGGATGTGATAGGGTTAATGAGCGGTGATGCTTCATAGATATTGTCACTATACACTTATATACAGGCTGTCTCCGGGTTATGTACATTATATGGTTCTGTAGGTTTGTTCTTACGTTGAGTTTGTATGTAAGTCGGAACTGTATATTTTATCTTTGTAATCCCAGACAGAACTTTTTTGGTCTCTGTGACAATTGGATTTTAAAAATGTTGTGTTGTCATCAGAACCAGGAGTAACACTAAATCTTCATTACAGACGCCGGTGATATCTGCTACAGCTGATTATAGTAAAGTACAGTGATTACCAGCATCCAGGGGTCCGGCTGTAACTCGGGGGCAGATCACAGACATAAATGATGAATACAACCGTAAACGGAGAACACAGATAAATGTAACTTGTATTACCATGCGTCAGATAGAATTAGGGATGATCCCTGAGTAATGAGCGATGAGACATCCACGGATATTAGGGAATGGAACCAAAATTTAGAGTAATACCGAATCCCACCACTAGGTGCCGCATGTGTCGCACTATGGGGTGCGGTACTATCCGAGACTGTGGCAGACAGGAGGGGAAGGTTCACACCCACATCTATTCCACAGTCTCCCAGTTAGGACTGTCACTGGTACCATTCAGCACCTCCCTCTGTGAATAGGAGTACGGAGGATATCCAGACTCCATGGGGCAGATTTACTTACCCGGCCCATTCGCGATCCAGCGGCGCGTTCTCTGCTCTGGATTCGGGTCCGGCCGGGATTTATGATGGTAGTTCCTCCGCCGTCCACCAGGTGGCGCTGCTGCGCTGAAAGTCATCTCATCGCGCCGGAATGCACCACCTCGGACCAGGTGAAGGTAAGCGCTCCCCAAGCGACACTTTTTCGGTTTTTAAATGCGGCGGTTTTTCCGAATACGTCGGGTTTTCGTTCGACCACGCCCCCCGATTTCCGTCGCGCCACAATCTGATCACGTGCGCCACAATCCCGGGGCAATTCAGGTACAATCGGCGCAAATCGGAAATATTCGGGTAACACGTCGGGAAAACGCGAATCGGGCCCTTAGTAAATGACCCCCATTGTCCTTTACCACCGATGCTTGGTTATCAAAGGTGCCAATAAGGCGAATCAGACCTTCGCCTTCCTCCTTCTTTTTCGGGACCAATAACTCGGATCTATTGGTAGTATTTGCAGTCCTTTTCGCTGACCCGATTACTGTGACGGGGTCCCCCCTCTCCACAAGTCTCCTAGTGAGGTCACATGACTTCTACCTCAGAAGCCGGAGAAACTGACCTCTCGGTATGCCCCGCTTCCATGGTGGAGGATGATAGCTCTCCCAGGATAGCAGGTTGGTGAATATCGTCGTTTCCAGATTACCACCGTCTTTGTTTGTGATCTCCAGGTGGAGGACGGCTATTTTGTCACTATGTATTTCTGACGTGAAGTTTGGTCCTTTGGAGTTCACATTAAAGCTTTCTCTAGTGTCTGTCCAGAGGAGGAGCACGTCATCTATGTATCGAAGCCTCAATGTCCATTTCTCCATTGCTTCAGTAAAGACTATTCGCTCCTCCCACCAGCCCAGAAATAGGTTTGTGTATGTGGGAGCCATTGGACTCCCCATCGCAGGACCTCTGAGCTGGTGGAAGAAGCGACCATCAGACAAAAAGTAGTTGTGCTCGAGATCAACAACCAATTGGTTATGCTTCCTCAGGTGAGTGCCCCTCATGGCCAGGAAGTGCTCCACTGCCCGAACCCCCTTGTCATGGGGGATCGGGCTGTACAGTGCCTCCACGTCAAGGCTGGCCAGAAATGTATCTTCTGGTACTATGATGTCCTCCAGGATGTCCATAGTATCCCTGACATACGAGGGTCCACATATGTACTGATGCCCCGTGTAAGGCTGTTGATCCCAGACACAATTGGTCGGCCTTTTAGGGGGGGGTATCCTTTATGGACCTTGGGAAGGCCATAAAATGTTGCGATAGTTGGATATCTCGGCATTAGGACCTTTTGTTCCTCCTCCCCTATCAGACCCTCCTCCAGTTTAGCTGTATCGGAAATGTCTGTGCAGGATCCTAGAACACGACTTATCAAGAAGGATGGTCACACACATCTGGATATATTTCCGCCTTTATCCGACGGTTTCACTCCGATGTTTGGATCTTTTTCCAGGCACGGTAGGGCCCTGATTTCTCTTTTATTCAGATTACTATGTGGTCTACTGGAGGATTGTAGTTTAGATTCATTAACCACCAACTCCTCAAAAATCTCTATTGCCGTCGTACCAAATTCTGGGGGTGATGCTCTGCTTTTGGGTTTCAGACTGGTGAACGGACCCATTCCTTCATCCCTCTGACCTTGAACCCAGAGTTCTTCCAGGGTCCTTAGGCCTATCAGGTCCTCTTCACCTAAACCCAAATCCTTACATCTCTTCCTATCCTTCATTGTCATGAACTTGGCCCATCTCAGATTTCTGGTAAATACTGCCAGATCCTTCCCCCAGGAAAACAGGTCAAAGGAGGTAGTGGGGACAGAGGATAATCCTTCCGATAGAACCTCCGCGCCCGCCTCTGACAACTGCCGATCAGATAAATTTATAATTTTATGTGTGTCATTCCCTGATGTCTCCATATTGGGGGAGGAAACATCTGCAAATGGCCGTATATTTGATGTGTCAGTGGTAGGTCCAAACCTGGGTCTCCTACCTATGCTTGGTCTTTCCGACCTCTCAATAGGTATTCCGTAATGGGGGGGCCTTGGGATAAAAAATGGGGTTCACTTTGGAAGTCTGGATTTTGATTTTGACTGCCTCTCCCCCGTCTCCCTCTCCCTCCTCTAGAGCCTCTGCCACCACCTCTCTTGCCGCCTCTACCTCTATTTATCAGTATCTGAGGTATCGTAGTCGGTGGTCAGACCATCCGTGTCGGTAGGCTATTCGCCAGGGTGGTGGAATCGTAAGCCCCATTCTCCTTGAAATCCGTTAGGTCCCTAATATATTGAAAGTGCTTTCTATTTTTAATAAAATTGGTAAACTTATCAAGATTAGCCTGGAGAGCTTTTTCTTTCTTATCAACATCGCGGTCTGAAGCAAAGGTTTTAGTTGCTTGAATTGCTTCTTTTAGTTTAATTTCTCTCCAAGGCTCCTCTTTCCTCTTCTAACAGAAGCCCAATCAACCTCAGGGAACTCTCAGTGATTCTCTCCTCCTGGTCCCGGCTCTGCACATCTATTGTGTCGGGAGGCGGGACATTGAGGGACAGCACGGGACATTCTGCCTACCGCCCGGGATGGCGGGACAGTGCCCATAAACCAGGACTGTCCTGCTGGGACAGTTGGGAGCTATTCTGGTAGGTTGTTTTGGGATGATGTGTGTTGCCCCGGTGGGATGCATTATGGTACGTTGCCAAAGACTGATACTTTTGGTATTTTGGGTGGGTTTGGGAACATCAGTGCATGAACATAACCACCTAGGACCAGTAATTGGCGCTCTTGTTACACTGTGCAGCCTACTAGAAGGAAATACTGGAGGGAGGTGCTTGGTAAAGCTGGGTTATCCCTCCATGAAAGCCGGATCTCTGAGTTACAGAGCTGAGTAGGGTGAACAGTCCTACGGGGTCCTCTCCAGCAGGATTCTCAGACTACGAAGAAGATGGACTGAAGTGAGAAACTGTAACGACCTCAGTCCTTGCTGACCACTTCTGTGTCTTATGTTGGGACATTCGGGGGAGGGTGTAGATGTCTCCTAAATCCCCAATGTATGTCCCAGGTCCTGATGTATCTCTGGAGATGTAGATGACCTCACCTTTAAGATGTCTTATCTACAATCTATTGTAATAAAATCTCTTCCCTCCCATCCCTCTTACCTCCCTCACCCACACCTCGCCCCGCTGCTGTCTGGCCAGCTCTCCTGCGGCGACACCAGGGTTCCCTCCTGGTTGTAGAATATCTTCTCCGTGCTGAGATGTTTGCCTCCGAGATGTAGGAAGTTTCTATCTCACCCCAAGTGCTTTTCCTCATCAGTTTAGGTCACATTTAGTCCTGAGCTCTCCAGACCGTCCTTACTATGATGTCACCGGCCACCAATGCATCCCCTGTGGGGCCACACGTGGGATCATTGTGATGACCAACATCCCGTGAGATGAAACAAAGCTCCAGGCGTAAGGTCAGAGTAGCTGAGAGATGACGGATCCATCCAGCACTTACAGCCTCCGCTTTTATGTCCCACAAGGGTCCTAACTCTGTGTTCAGTTCTCAATCAGACTCAATCTCAACCCCAGTCAGGAGCAGGGAAAGCATCACTCGATGTCAAGTGCAGCCTGAACTCCTGAACTGTAGATGTGGAGGCCCCTTCACTGAAGGGCTGGATGTCAATGATGATGAGATGAGTCACGTCCCTCATAGACACAATGGCACAAGTGCTCTCAGACACCATTCACACTGTGCACGGGAACAGCTCAGATGAGGGGAACAGCGAGAAATCAATCTGCATCACGTGTGAGCGCGTGGCCTCAGGACGGCGACAGGGGCTCTCATTCTACTTGTTCTTAATCAATCACAGAAAATCAAGTCTAGAATTTCTCCTGGTGATTTCTCATTAGTGAAACTTTCAAGTTCTTTGTGCTGATTATAAAGTTATAGCTGAAATGTTAGCGATGAGGGGAGAAGACCACGAGAAGCCCACGCCGTCTTAAAGGGATCCAGAGAGGTCATTGTCACAGTGAGACATGACGTCAGAATGTGCTAAACTTTACCTGTCTCTGGACTAAGTTTACTCCCCTTCATATTAGACAGATTCCTAAATCTCGAGAGTCACAGAACTCTCTTCTCTCAGATGACACACATAGCCTTTGTCTGGTGACCTATGACCTCCAGAAGCCGCGCTCCTCCTGTCCATAGACGAAGCTGCTGTGGGGCCCCTGGGTGGAGGGGAGACCAGGGTTGATCCTTTGCTTCCTGACAGTAATTGCTGCAATTTTAGGCAGCCACCACTAGAGGGAGTACAATGGATGCAGTAATATGAATTGAGCTCCCCCTAGTGGAGGCCACAAGAAGCCAGATCTGTCATAATGGACTGTATACAGGGAAATTATCTGAATAAGTCAAAGTCATCCTCTTTGATGTCATCGGGGGTCAATGATCGGCTCCTCTGAGGGTGTCACACAGCGGTCACTAAAACAGTCTACAGGAGGAAGACTTCTACAGTGATAAGGGATCGTAAAAATATTTTCAAACGAAGCATAATAAGAAAATACCCCCCCCAAAAAAAAATAGATGTGTAGACCCCAGTGATGTCTCTATGGTGGTGACATGTACAGTGTGACCCCTCCTGGTAGATGTGTAGACCCCAGTGATGTCTCTATGGTGGTGACATGTACATTGTGGCCCCTCCTGGTAGATGTGTAGACCCCAGTGATGTCTCTATGGTGGTGACATGTACATTGTGACTCCTCCTGGTAGATGTGTAGACCCCAGTGATATCTCTATGGTGGTGACATGTACATTGTGACCCCTCCTGGTTAGATGTGTAGACCCCAGTGATGTCTCTATGGTGGTGACATGTACATGTGTGACATTGGTAGATGTGGATGACCCCAGGATGTCTTATGGTGGTGACATGTACATTGTGACCCCTCCTGGTAGAATGTGTAGGACCCCAGTGATGTCTCTATGGTGGTGACATGTACATTGTGACCCTCCTGGTAATGTGTAGACCCCAGTGAGTCTGGTAGGTGCAGTGCATGGACCCATCCGGTAGAGTGTAGACCCAGCAGTGATGTCTCTATGGATGGTGACATGTACAGTGACCCTCCTGGTAGATGTGTAGACCCCAGTGATGTCTATGGTGGTGACATGACATGTGACCCCTCCTGGTAGGATGTGTAGACCCCAGTGATGTCTTCTATGGTGGTGACATGTACATACCATTGTGACCCCTACCTGGTATGTGTAGACCCCAGTGATGTCTCTATAGGTGGTGACAGTCATTGTGACCCTCCTGGTAGATGTGTAGACCCCAGTGATGTCTCTATGGTGGGGTACATGTACATGTGACCCCCTCTGGTAGATGTGTAGACCCCAGTGATGGCTCTATGGTGGTGTGACATGTACAGTTGACCCTCCGGTAGATGGTGAGACCCCAGTGGAGGTGCTCGATGGTGGTAGTGACATTGCTGTGACCTCTCCTGGTAGATGTGTAGACCCCGTGATGTCTCTATGGTGGTGAGATGTACAGTGTGACCCCTCTGGTAGATGTGTAGCCCCAGGATGTCTCTATGTGACGGTGACACTGTAGGTGACCCCTCCGGGTGACAGACATGTGTGAGACCCCAGTGATGCTCCTGCTTGGTTGGGGTGGACATCTACCTGTGCACACACACATCCTGGTAGAGTGTGTAGACCCAGTGATGTTCTTATGTGGTGACATGTACAGTGGGACCCCTCCTGGTAGGTAGTGTAGACCCCAGTGAGTCTCTATGGTGGGTGACATTACAGTGTGACCACTCCTGGATAGTGTGTAGACCCCAGTGATGTCTCTATGGTGGTGACATGTACATTGTGACCTCCCCTGTGAGTAGATGTGGTAGACCCCAGTGTGATGTCTCTATGGGGTGACATGTACATTTGACCCCCCTGGTTAGATGTGTAGACCCCGTGATGTCCTATGGTGGTGACATGTACAGTGTGGACCCCGTCTCGGTTAGAGTGTGTAGACCCCAGTGATGTTCTCTCGATGGTGTGACATTACATTGTGACCCCCTCTGGTAGATGTGTAGACCCAGTGATGTCTCTATGGTGGTGACATGTACAGTTGGACCCCCCTGGTAGATGTGTAGACCCCAGTGATGTCTCTATGGTGGTGACATGTACAGTGTGACCCCTCCTGGTAGATGTGTAGACCCCAGTGATGTCTCTATGATGGTGACATGTACATTGTGACCCTCCTGGTAGATGTGTAGACCCCAGTGATGTCTCTATGGTGGTGACATGTACATTGTGACCTCCTGGTAGATGTGTAGACCCCAGTGATGTCTCTATGGTGGTGACATGTACATTGTGACCCTCCTGGTAGATGTGTAGACCCAGTGAGTTCTCTATGGTGGTGACATTACATTGTGACCCCCCTGGTAGAGTGTAGACCCCAGTGATGTCTCTATGGTGGTGACATGTACATGGTGACCCTCTGGTAGATGTGTAGACCCAGTGATGTCTCTATGGTGGTGACATGTACAGTGGACCCCTCCTGGTAGATGTGTAGACCCCAGTGATATGTCTTCTATGGTGGTGACATGTACATTGTGACCCCTCCTGGTAGATGTGTAGACCCAGTGATGTCCTATGGTGGTGACATGTACATGGGACCCCTCCTGGTAGATGTGTAGACCCCAGTGAGTTCTATGGTGGTGACAGTACATTGTGACCCTCTGGTAGATGTGTGACCCCAGTGATGTCTCTATGGTGGTGACATGTACATGTGACCCCTCTGGTAGATGTGTAGACCCCCGTGATGTGTCTCTAAGGTGGTGACATGTACATTGTGACCTCCTGGTAGATGTGTAGACCCCAGTGATGTCTCTATGTGTGTTAGGTGACATGTACAGTGTGACCCTCTGGTAGATGTGTAGACCCCGTGATGTATGTCTGTGATTGGTGGATGACAGGTACTTTGACCCCCCCTGGTAGATGTGTGACCCCAGTGATTGTCCACTGATGGTGGTGACATGTACATTGTGACCCTCCTGGTAGATGTGTGGCCCCAGTGATGTGTCTCTATGGTGGTGACATGTACATGTGGACCCCTCCTGGTAGTATGTGTAGACCCCAGTGATGTCTCTATGGTGAGGTGACAGTACGTGTGACCCTCCTGGTGATGTGTAGACCCCAGTGATGTCTCTATGGTGGTGACATTACAGTGGACCTCTCCGGTAGATGTGTGACCCAGTGATGTCTCATGGTGGTGACATGTACATTTGACCCCTCCTGGTAGATGTGTAGACCCAGTGATGTCTCTATGGTGTGACAGTACATTTGACCCTCCGGTAGATGTGTAGACACCCAGTGATGTCTCTATGGTGGTGATGTACAGTGTGACCCCCCATCTGGTAGATGTGTAGACCCCCAGTGAGTCTCTATGGTTGTGACATGTACAATGTGACTCCTGGTAGATGTGTAGACCCCAGTGATGTCTCTATGGGTGGTGACATGTACAGTGTGACCCTCCTGTAGATGTGTAGACCCCAGTGATGTTTATGGTGGTGACAGTCATTGTGACCCCTCTGGTAGATGTGTAGACCCCAGTGATGCTCTTATGTGGTGGCATGTACATTGTGACCCTCCTGGTAGATGTGTGACCCCAGTGATGTTCTATGGTGGTGACATGTACAGTGTGACCCTCCTGGTAGATGTGTAGACCCAGTGATGTCTCTATGGTGGTGACATGTAACATTGTGACCCCTCCTTGTAGATGGTGTGTAGACCCCAGTGATGTCTCTATGGTGGTGACATGTACATGTGTGCACCCTCCTGGTAGATGTGTAACCCCAGTGTTTCTATGGTGGTGACATGTACATAGTGTGAACCCTCCTGGTAGAGTGTGAGACCCCGGAGATGTCTCTATGGTGTGCAATGTACAGTTGTGACCCCTCTGGTAGATGTGTAGACCCAGTGATGTCTCTATGTGGTGGACATGGACAGTGTGACCTCCTGGTAGTTAGTGTGTAGACCCAGTGATGTCTCTATGGTGGTGACATGTACATGTGACCCCTCCTGGTAGAGTGTAGACCCCAGTGATGTCTCTATGGTGGTGAATGTGCATATGTGACCCCCTGGTAGATGTGTAGACCCCAGTGATGTCTCTATGGTGGTGAACATGTACAGTGTGACCCTCCTGGTAGATGTGTAGACCCAGTGATGTCTCTATGGTGGTGACATGTACAGGTGACCCCTCCTGGTAGATGTGTAGACCCCAGTGATGTCTCTATGGTGGTGAATATGACATTGTGACACCCTCTGGAGATGTTGTAGCCCCCAGTGATGCTCTATGGTGGTGGATATGTACATTGTGACCCTCTTGGTAGATGTGTAGACCCCAGTGATGTCTCTATGTGGTGGTGACATGACTGATTTGTTGACCCCTCCTGGTAGATGTGGAGACCCCGCAGTGATGTCTCTATGGTGGTGACTGTACATTGTGACCCTCTGGTAGATGTGTAGACCCCAGTGTGTTCTATGGTGGTGACATGTACAGTGTGACCTCTGCTGGTAGATGTGTAGACCCCAGTGATGTCCTATGGTGTGTGAGTGTACATGTACAGTGTGACCCCTCCTGGTAGATGTGGAGACCCCAGTGATTGTCTCTATGGTGGTGACATGTACAGTTGTGACCTTCCTGGTAGATTGTGTGACCCCTCGTGATGTCAGCTATGGTGGTGACATGTACAGTGTGACTCCTGGTAGATGTGTAGACCCAGTGATGTCTATGGTGGTGACATGTACAGTGTGACCCTCCTTGGTAGATGTGTTAGACCCCAGTGATGTCTCTATGGTGGTGGACATGACAGTTGTGACCCCCCTCATGGTAGATGTGTAGACCCCAGTGATGTCTCTATGGTGGGTGACATGTACATGTGACCCTCTGGTAGATGTGTAGACCCCAGTGATGTCTCTATGGTGGTGAATGTACATTGTGACCTCTCGGTAGATGTATGTAGACCCCAGGATGTCTCTATGGTGGTGACATGTACAGTGTGACCCCTCCTGGTAGATGTGTGACCCCGTGATGTCCTCTTATGGTGGTGACATGTACATTGTGACTCCTCCTGGTAGATGTGTAGACACAGTGATGTCCTATGGTGGTGACATGTACATTGTGACTCTCTGGTAGATGTGTAGACCCCAGTGATGTCTCTATGGTGGTGACATGTACAGTTGTGACCCTCCTGGTAGATGTGTAGACCCCATGATGTCTCTATGGTGGTGACATGTACAGTTGTGACCCCTCTGGTGATGGTAGACCCAGTGATGTCTCTATGGTGGTGACATGTACATTGTGACCCCCCCTGGTAGATGTGTAGACCCCAGTGATGTCTCTATGGTGGTGACATGTACATTGTGACCCCTCCTGGTAGATGTGTAGACCCCAGTGATGTCTCTTGTACACTGTGACGGTGATACAGCTGTGAGAAGATAGCTAAGATGACACTACATTGTGTTGGTGCCCAGGACTCCAGGGACATCTTTTCGTATCTTGTACAGGATAATTTTAGCATCTCGTCAGTGACTGCAGGCGATGCCTCCCTGGTGACTCTCCCGCTAATAATATGACTGACGCCTGTTCTGACACCTGAGCACAGAGCTGGGACGGGGTTAACAAAGTGCGGCCGGGAATAGGTGCTCCCCGCAGGCCGGCCATGAGCTGAGAGACAACATGCTGTGCACCTGGTGAGGCCTCCAGGGACCTATTATGGTTTATTCTTGGCTCCCATTGAGGAGTCTTCTACTATAACAACATGGATGGGGTGACTATAGGATGGCGGGGGCTGCAGCTCCAAGAATTACTCCAAATGGCAAAAAGAGCTCGGAGGACAGGACACTGGGGGTACAGACACTGGGAACATGCACCTACAATCCTAAAGATGCTTCATAGTCAGCGACCACATGTGAGGAGCCGGGGGGGTCGGGGGTCAGGTGCTATGAGGATAGAAGGTCATACGGGGTATAACCAGAGGGGTCGTAAAGGTATTCAGACCATGGACCCCACTACATGGCAGCACAAGCCCAACCTCCAACAAAAACCAAGACAAGAGAAATATAAGTAAAGAACGTTGAGTCTTTAAGGGTTGGGTTCAAGTTTTAAATATAATTTAACCAATTCATCTAGAATTAAATCCATATCCAATCAAATCAGTAAAAGCAAAAATAAATATCATTTCATAAAGAGAATTAAACTGATAACAATCCACCCATAGCCGTAGCCTCAGTCCAGAAGTACTCGGGGCGGGAGGCTGGAGGCTCCTCAGGCTTCTCACGGCTTTACCACGGCAGAGCCTCCTCCTATATACCCGGCTTCCGGTGGACATTGTCCAATCACGTAGCTGCAGAAAGTTCCAGAAGGGAGAATCCATCAGTAACTGCTGCGGGTAAATCGGCACGTACCACCGCTATACAAGACAGGGGGGCGGAGGGGCAACAGGCAAAACTTACCTTCAACTAAATATAAAGAGACCCACAGAGTCAATGTACATGAGGTGACAACATCATCAATCCCGGGAGAAGACATGAACTCAGGAAACACTAATCCTACAATTGTGGTAAATCGTAGCTAAGAACTTCATAGTAACATTAAAATAATAACCAACCCCCAATACTTACCTCACAGATCCCCGAATCCCTATGTCATGTCATGGATTCAAGCCATTACTAAATTGTCAGCCTCTAGGGAACCGGTGGGACTGATCAACCCAATGGGCTCCCCGACTCCGACATGCAGCTGTTTAGGGCCCTTCCTTTATCACTGGGATCCATGCTATAAGGGGTTCACCGGTGACAGCAAGTTAGGCCCTATCCACAGACGCTCGGCTATCTCCATCAGCGCTACATACGCCTGGCGCATACTTTATCCATTTGCCATGTCCCTGACCGGCTCCTACCATCCGGCCTCCTACATGTACAATGCTCCCATTTTTGTAGCCCCATCTTATTCTTGCTTTTTGTGTTACCCCCTCCCTGACTATAGGCAGCAGTTCTCTCCCAGGATAACATCATCACATGGCACAGCTCTGGCAGAGGCACAATGGTGGAGCCAGGATCCAATGAGTTGGACTATGGAGGACATGCCTCCTACTGGCTGGGATAGACCTGAAAATCCAGGACTGTCCCCCTCACTATGGAGCAGGGGTACACAATACATATGGAGGCAGCAGTAACATTCCATGAAAGAAGAGTAAACCACAGCTTCACGCTCCGTGCCTCACAGCCCTCCCCGATCATTGGCTGACCACCATCCATGACTGAAGGGTAGACACTTTGTCTATTTCCCGTCAGACTCTTGTCCTCGGGGGGCGACACCAGGATCGCACGACTTGAAAGGTTTTATCCCTTCTTCTCAACCCATCCTCATTCATGAGCAGAAATCCCCCGACTCATCGAACTCTGAAGGCCGGGAAGATGCAGACACCTGAGGGACCCTGAGCCGTGACGGCAACTTTCCCAAAGATGAGACGTGTCCTGAGAATTCACATCTAGAGATTTTGAGCAAAGCCTGAAGACAGCGAGAGACATCAATGAAGGAATGCAGAGAAGAGACCAGAAGATGGCATCACCATCGTGTAGATGTGGCTCGTCACTATCCAGAGCACAGGTTAAATTACAAGCTCCTGGCCCAAGGTCATAATCTGTACGAGCATGTCATGTCTATTCCCCCATCATGCTTCATACCCCTTCGAATACTAGAGACATTGGGGCAGATTTACTTATCCGGTCCATTCGCGATCCAGCGGCGCGTTCTCTGCGGAGGATTCGGTTCCAGCCAGGATTCACTAGGGTAGTTCCTCCGACGTCCACCAGGTGTCGCTGCTGCGCTGAATTCCATCGGAGTGCACTGAAGTTCACCAAGCCAGGCCGGGTGCAGGTAAGTGCGTGTCAAGTGACACTTTTTTTTTTTAAATGCAGAGGTTTTTCCGAATCCGTCGTTTTTTTGACAGCCACGCCCCCGACAATCCGATCGCATGCGCCAAAATCCCGGGACAATTTAGAGAAAATCGGCGCGAATCGGAAATATTCGGATAACCCGTCGGAAAAATGCGATTAGGGCCCTTAGTAAATGACCCCCACTGAGAAAGCTGATCTCCTTCAGGGCCACAGTTGCCATGAAAAAAAATCTCGCCTCAGGCGGCAGAGTGCAGAGCTCTTTTGGGGGGAAGCAAAATGTCCTACCCTAATGTTGCCCACTGCTTCTCGACTCGCCCACAGAAAAATCAATCACACCTGAATCTTTAATAAACACGTGTGATTGAATCACAGAGATTGGGGGGAGGGGGGAGATTTCTGTAAATAATTAAACTGGAGGATATTTATGATTCAAAAAGTAGGAGGCAGGATATAGGGAACAATATATAACTAAGCTGGGAGGGTATACAGCGTCTGTCCTTATGGCATAGGGGCAGCCGGATTCCCCTGGTACATGAGTGACCGGCTTCTGCACGGCCTAGTACTGGACTGGTCACGGCTTGGTGGAACAGGCCTCATCCATGACTGGCAGGACCGGCAAGCGGATGATGAAGAAAGTCCCCATATACAGTAGTACGGCAGAATATGGTGGGATCAATCAGACAACCTGGGGTTAAAGTACCATAGAGGGTCTGAAAATAGTAAAAAAATGTAAAAAAAAGTTTTAAACAATTGAAATTTATAAACCCTAAAAATTCTAACCCCCCTTTTCCTGATATAAATCTAAATAAACAGTAAAAATCATAAACCTGTCCGGTATCGCCACGTCCCAAAATGTCTAATCTATCAAAATGTAAATGTATAAAAACATTATAAAACTGTAGAAATGTGATGTCCCGGCGATCGCAGCGACCAAAGAATGAAACAGACGAGTCACGTGGGGCGCAGAGTGACAGCCATAAAATCCCACCACAAAATGGAGCAAGTGCGTTTTTTCACCAGTTTCACTGCAATTGGAATTATTTTCCCGCTTCCCAGTACACGGCAGGAATATTATATCCCGTCACTATGGAGAGCGATGTGTTACCCAGAAAACAAGCCCCCGCACAGCTCTGCACATGCAATATTATATCCCATCACTATGGAGTGTGATGTGTTACACAGAAAACAAGCCCCCGCACAGCTCTGTACTTAAATATTATATCCCATCACTATGAGTGCGATGTAGCGTTACACAAAAACAACGCCCCCGCACAGTCTGTACATGTAATTATATCCCATCACTATGGAGTGCATGTGTTACACAGAAAACAAGCCCCCGCACAGCTCTGTACATGTATATTATTCCCATCACTATGGAGTAGCGACGTGTTACATCAGAAACACAGTGCCCCCGCACAGCTCTATGTGTAATATTATATCCCGTCCTATGGAGTGCGATTTCACACGAAAACAGCCCGCCACAGCTCTTGTACTTTAAATTTAATACCCATCACTATGGAGTGCGATTGTTACACAGAAAACAAGCCCCCGCACAGCTCTGTATATTAATATTATATCCCATCACTATGGAGTGCGATTGTTAACAAGAAAACAAGCCCCCTCACACTCTGTACTGTATATTATATCCATCACTATGGAGTGCGATGTGTTACACAAAAACAAGCCCCCGCCCCTCTGTACTGTAATAATTATATCCCCATCACTATGGAGAGCGACGTTGTTACCAGAAAACAAGCCCCCGCACAGCTCTGTACATGTATATTATATCCCTCACTATGGAGAGCGATGTGTTACACCAGAAAACAAGCCCCCGCACAGCTCTGTACATGTAATATTATATCCCATCACGATGGAGTGCGATGTGTTTACACAGAAAAACGCCCCCGCACAGCTCTGTCGGTCATATTATATCCCATCACTATGAAGTGCGATGTGTTACAAAAACAAGCCCCCGCCACAGCGCTGTACAGGTAATATTATATCCCATCACTATGGAGTGTGATGTGTTACACACAGAAAACAAAAGCCCCCGCACAGCTCTGTACATGTAATATTATATCCCATAACTATGAGTGCGATTGGTTACACACAGAAACAACCCCCGCACAGCCTGTACATGTAATATTATATCCCCTCACATGGAGTGCGATGTGTTACACAGAAAACAAGCCCCGCACTGCTCTGTACATGTAATATTATATCCCATCACTATGGAGTGCGATGTGTTTACACAGAAAACAAGCCCCACACAGCTCTGTACAATGTAATATTAATTCCCATCACTAGAGTGCGATGTGGTTTCACAGAAAACAGCCACGCCCCGCCATGCTCTGTACATGTATATTTAATCCTTCATTATGGAGAGGCGAGTGTTCAACAGAAAACAAGCCCCGCACAGCTCTGTACATGTAATATTATATCCCATCACTATGAAGTGCGATGTGTTACACAGAAAACAAGCCCCCGCACAGCTCTGTACATGTAATATTATATCCCATCACTATGGAGAGCGATGTGTTACACAGAAAAAAGCCCCCCACAGCTCTGTACATGTATATTATATCTCCATCAACTATGGAGTGCGATGTGTTACACAGAAAACAAGCCCCCGCACAGCTCTGTACATGGTAATATTATAATCCCATACTATGCAGTGCGTGTGGTTACACAGAAACAAGCCCCCGCAACAGCTCTGTACTGTAATATTATATCCTGTCACGTATGAGTGCGAATGTGTTACACAGAAAACAACCAAGCCCCGCACAGCTCTGTACATGTAATATTATGCCCAATCAACTATGGTGTGCGATGTGTTCACAGAAAACAGCCCCCGCCACAGCTCGTACATGTAATATTAATCCCGTCACATGGAGTGCGATGTGTTACACAGAAAACAAGCCCCCGCACAGCTCTGTACATTAATATTATATCCCGTCACTATGAGAGCGATGTGTTACCCAGAAAACAAGCCCCCCGCACAGCTCTGTACATGTTAATATTTATCCCTCACTATGGAGTGCGATGTGTTCCACGAAAACAAGCCCCCCCAGCTCTGTCATGTATATTATATCCCATCACTATGGAGTGCGATGTGTTACCCAGAAAACAGCCCCCCCACAGCTTTGTACATGTATATTATATCCCATCACTATGAGAGCGATGTGTTACCCAAAAACAAGCCCCCGCACAGCTCTGTACATGTAATATTATATCCCATCCTATGGATGCGATGTGTTACACAGAAAACAAGCCCCCGCACTGCTCTGCACATGTAATATATATCCCATCACTATGGAGTCATGTGTTACACAGAAACAGCCCCCAGCACAGCTGCTGTACATGTAATATATATCCCATCACTATGGAGTGCGATGCGTTACCCGAAAACAAGCCCCCGCACTGCTCTGCACATTAATATTATATCCATCACTATGGATTCGATGTGTTACACAAACAACGCCCCCCACAGCTCTGTACTGTAATATTATATCCCATCACTATGGAGTGCTGTGTTACACACAGAAAACAAGCCCCCGCACACTCTGCACATTGTATATATATCCCATACATGGAGTGGCGATGTGTTACACAGAAAACAAGCCCCCGCACAGCTCTGTACCATGTATAGTATCTATCCCATCACTATGGAAGTGGGATTGTGTTACACAGAACAAGCCCCCGCACAGCTCTGTACATGTAATATTAATCCCGTCACTATGCAGTGCAATGTGTCCCAAAAACAAGCCCCACGCACAGCTCTGTATCATTTAAATATTATAGTCCATCACTATGGATGCGATGTGTACACATAACAAGGCCACCCCGCCACAGCTCTGCACATTAATATTTAATCCCATCACTATGGAGGCGATGTGTTACACAAACAAGACCCCCGCACAGCTCTGTACATGTATATTACTATCCCATAATGGAGGCGATGTGTTACACGAAACAACCCCCGCACACTCTGTACATGTATATTAATATCCCATCACTATGGGGGTTCGATGTTTCACACACAAAAACAAGAGCCCCGCACACACTCTGTACATGTAATATTATATCCCGTCACTATGGAGTGCGATGTGTACACACTAAACAACCCCCCGCACAGCTTCTGTACATGTAATTATCCCTCACTATGGAGAGCGATGGTTACCCAGAAAACAAGCCCCCGCACAGCTCTGTACAGTAATATTATATCCCATCACTATGGAGTGCGATTTGTTACACGAAAACAAGCCCCCGCACAGCTCTTACATGTAATATTATATCCCATCACTATGGAGTAGCGATGTGTACAACAGAAAACAGTAACCCCCGACACAGCTCTGTACATGTAATATTATTCCCATCACTATGGAGTTGCGATGTGTTACACAGAAACAAGCCCCCGCACAGCTCTGTATATGTAATATTATCTCCCATCACTATGTAACGAGCATGTGTTACCCAGAAAACAAGCCCCCCACAGCTCTGTACATGTCTATTATATCCCATCACATGAGTGGCGATGTGTTACACAGAAACAAGCCCCCGCACACTCTGTAAATGTAATATTATATCCCACATTCGCTATGGAGTAGTGCGATGTTTACAAGAAAAACACCCCCGCACAGCTCTGTACATGTAATATTATATTCCCATCACTATGGCAGTGCGATGTGTTACACAGAAAACAAGCCCCCGCACAGCTCTGTACATTGTAAAGTATTATCCCG
Source organism: Engystomops pustulosus (assembly GCA_019512145.1). Classification (NCBI taxonomy): domain Eukaryota; kingdom Metazoa; phylum Chordata; class Amphibia; order Anura; family Leptodactylidae; genus Engystomops; species Engystomops pustulosus. The sequence continues at coordinate 26,077 of WNYA01001324.1, read as the reverse complement.
TCACTATGGGAGGATGTGTGTTACCACCAAAACACACCCCCGCACAGCTCTGTACATGTAGATTTTATATCCCATCACTATGGAGTGCGATGTGTTAACAGAAAACAAGCCCCCCCGCACAGCTCTGTACATGTAATATGATTCCCATCACTATGGAGTGCGATGTGTTACCACCAGAAAACAAGCCCCCCACAGCTCTGTAATTAATATTATATCCCATCCTATGAGCGATGTGGTTACACCCAGAAAACAGCCCCGCACAGCTCTGTACATGTAATATTATATCCCATCACTAGAGTGCCATGTTGTCACACAGAAACAAGCCCCCGCACAGCTCTGTACATGTAATTTATATCCCAATCGCTATGAGTGCGATGTGTTACACAGAAAACAAGCCCCCGCACAGCTCTGTACTGTATATATATCCCATCACTATGAGTGCGATGTGTTAACACAGAAACAAGCCCCCGCACAGCTCTGTAAAGGTAATATTATATCCCGTCACTATGGAGAGCGATGGTTACCCAGAAAACAAGCCCCGCACAGCTCTGTACATGTAATATTATATCCCATCACTATGGAGTGCCATGTGTTACACAGAAAACAAGCCCCCGCACAGCTCTGCACATGTAATATTATATCCCATCACTATGGAGTGCGATGTGTTACACAGAAACAAGCCCCGCACAGCTCTGTACATGTAATATTATATCCTCACTATGGAGTGCGATGTGTTACACAGAAAACAAGCCCCCGCACAGCTCTGTACATGTATATTTATATCCATCACTATGGAGTGCGATGTGTACACAGAAACAAGCCCCCGCACAGCTCTGTATATGTAATTATATCCATCACTATGGAGAGCGATTGTTTACCCCAAAACGCCCCCACACTCTGACATGTATATTATATCCATCACTATGGAGTGCGTGTGTTCCCCAACAAGCGCACAAGCTTGTACATGTACTATTATATCCCATCACTATGGGTGCGATGTGTACCCAAAAACAAGCCCCCGCACAGCTCTGTACATGTAATATATATCCCATCACTATGGAGTGCGATGTGTGTACACAGAAAACAAAGCCCCCGACGCTCTGCACATGTAATATTATATCCCAGTCACATGGAAGTGGCGATGTGTTACAACAAAACAACCCCCCGCACAGCTCTGCTACAATGTAATATTATATCCCATCACTATGGAGTGCGATGTGTTTACACAGAAAACACCCCCGCCACAGCTCTGTACATGTAATATTATATCCATCATATGGAGAGCGATGGTTAACCCAAAACAAGCCCCCCCACAGCTCTGTAAAATGTATATTATATCCCACTCACTATGGAGTGCGATGTTGTTACACAGAAAACAACCCCCGCACAGCTCTGTATATGTAATATTATATCCCATCACTATGGAAGCGATGTGTTACCCAGAAAACAACCCCCGCACAGCTCTGTACATGTAATATAATATCCCATCACTTGGAAGTGCGATGTGTTACACAGAAAACAAGCCCCGCACAGCTCTGTACATGTAATTTATATCCCATCGCTATGGAGTGCGATGTGTTACACAGAAAAAAGCCCCGCACAGCTCTGTACATGTTATTATATCCCTCAACTATGGATGGCGATGTGTTACACAGAAAACAAGCCCGCCAAAGACTCTGTACATGTATATTATATCCCGTCACAGGGAGAGCGATGTGTTACCCAGAAAACAGATCCCCCGCACAGCTCTGTACATGTAATATATACCCATCCTATGGAGTGCGATGTGTTACACAGAAAAACAAGCCCCCCACAGCTTGTACATGTATATATATCCCATCACTATGGAGTCGATGTGTTACACAGAAAACAAGCCCCGCACGCAGCTCGTACATGTAATATTATATCCCACTCACTATGGAGAGCGATGTTACCACCAGAAACAAGCCCCCGCACAGCTCTGTACAGTTTTATATCCCATCACTATGGAGTGCGATGTGTTACCCCAGAAAACAACCCCCACAGCTCTGTACATGTATATTATATCCATCACTAGGAGTTGAGTGCGAATGTGTTACCCGAGAAACAAGCCCCCGCACAGCTCTGTACATGTAATATTATATCCCATCACTAATGAGTGCGATTGTTTACACAGAAAACAACCCCCCCGCACACTCTGTACATGTAATATTATATCCCATCACTATGGAGAGCGATGTGTACACAGAAAACAAGCCCCCGCACTCGCTACATGTAATATTATATCCCAATCACTAGGAGTGCGATTGTTACACAGAAACAAGCCCCCCACAGCTCTGTACATGTAAATTATATCCCATCACTATGGAGTGCGATGTGTTACACAGAAAACAAGCCCCCACAGCTCTGTACATGTAATATATACCCATCACTATGGAGTGCGATGTGTTACACAGAAAACAAGCCCCCGCACAGCTCTGTACATGTAATTATTATATCCCATCACTATGGAGGCGATGTGTTCCCAGAAAACAAGCCCCCGCACAGCTCGCACGTAATATTATATCCCATCACTATGGAGTGCGATGTGTTACACAGAAAACAAGCCCCCGCACAGCTCTGTACATGTAATATTATATCCCATCACTATGGAGTGCGATGTGTTACACAGAAAACAAGCCCCCGCACAGCTCTGACATGTAATATTATATCCCATCACTATGGAGTGCGATTGTTACACAGAAAACAAGCCCCGCACAGCTCTGTACATGTAATATTATATCCATCACTATGGGGTGCGATGTGTACACAGAAAACAAGCCCCCGCACAGCTCTGTACATGTAATATTATATCCCTCACTATGGAGTGCGATGTTTACACAGAAACAAGCCAACCCCGCACAGCTCTGTACATGTAATATTATATCCATCACTATGGAGTGCGATGGTTACACAGAAAACAAGCCCCCGCACAGCTGCTGTAACATGTAATATTATATCCCTCACTATGGAGATGCGATGTGTTACACAGAAACAACCCCCGCACAGCTCTGTACATGTAATATTTATCCCGTCACTATGGTGCGATGTGTTACACAGAAAACAAGCCCCGCACAGCTCTGTACATGTATATTATATCCCACTCACTATGGAGTGCTTGTGTTCACACAGAAACAAGCCCCCGCACACTCTGTACATGTAATATATATCCCATCACTATGGAGTGCGATGTGTTACACAGAACACAAGCCCCGCACGCTCTGTCATGTAATATTATATCCATCACTATGGAGGCGATGTGTTACACAGAAAACAAGCCCCGCACAGCTCTGTACATGTAAATTATATCCCATCCCTATGGAGTGCGATGTGTTACACAGAAAACAAGCCCCCGCACAGCTCTGTAATTATTATATCCCATCACATATGGAGTGCGATGTGTTACACAGAAAACAAGCCCCCGCACAGCTCTGTACATGTAATATTATATCCCATCCTATGGAGTGCGATTGTGTTACAAAGAAACAAGCCCCCGCAAGCTCTGTACATGTAATATTATATCCCATCCTATGGAGTGCGATGTGTTACACAGAAAACCCCCCGCCAGCTCTTACATAGGTAATATTATATCCTCACTATGAGTCGATGTGTTACAAGAAAAACAAGCCCCCGCACAGCTCTGTACATGTAAATTATATCCCATCACTATGGAGTGCGATGTGTTAACAGAAAACAACGCCCGCACAGCTCTGTACATGTTTATTATATCCCATCACTATGGAGAGCGATGTGTTACCCAGAAAACAAGCCCCCGCACAGCTCTGTACATGTAATATTATATCCCATCACTATGAAGTGCGATGTGTTACACAGAAAACAAGCCCCCGCACCAGCTCTGTACATGTAATATTATTCCCATCACTATGGAGTGCGATGTGTTACACAGAAAACAAGCCCCCGCACAGCTCTGTACATGTAATATTATATCCCGTCACTATGGAGTGCGATGTGTTACACAGAAAACAAGCCCCCGCACAGCTCTGTACATGTAATATTATATCCGTCACTATGGAGTAGCGATTGTTACCAGAAAACAAGCCCCCGCACAGCTCTGTACATGTAATATTATACCCATCACTATGGAGTGCGATGTGTTACACAGAAAACAAGCCCCCCGCACAGCTCTGTACATGTAATATTATACCCATCACTATGGAGTGCGATGTGTTACACAGAAAACAAGCCCCCGCACAGCTCTGTACATGTAATATTATATCCCATCACTATGGAGAGCGATGTGTTACACAGAAAACAAGCCCCCGCACAGCTCTGTACATGTAATATTATATCCCATCACTATGGAGTGCGATGTGTTACCCAGAAAACAAGCCCCGCACAGCTCTGTACATGTAATATTATATCCCATCACTATGGAGTGCGATGTGTCACACAGAAAACAAGCCCCCGCACAGCTCTGCACATGTAATATTATATCCCATCACTGGAGTGCGATGTTGTTACACAGAAAACAAGCCCCCCACAGCTCTGTACATGTAATATTATATCCTCACTATGGAGTGCGATGGTTCACAGAAAACAAGCCCCCGCACAGCTCTGTACATGTAATATTATATCCCATCACTATGGAGTGCGATGTGTTACACAGAAAACAAGCCCCCGCACAGCTCTGTACATGTAATATTATATCCCATCACTATGGTAGTGCGATGTGTTACACAGAAAACCAGCCCCCGCACAGCTCTGCACATGTAATATTATATCTCATCACTATGGAGTGCGATGTGTTACACAGAAAACAAGCCCCGCCACAGCTCTGTACATGTAATATATATCCCATCACTATGGAGTGCGATGTTTACACAGAAAAAACCCCCGCACAGCTCTGTACATGTAATATTATATCCCATCACTATGGAGTGCGATGTGTTACCCAGAAAACAAGCCCCGCACAGCTCTGTACATGTAATATTATATCCCATCACTATGGAGTGCGATGTGTTACACAGAAAACAAGCCCCCGCACAGCTCTGTACATGTAATATTATATCCCATCACTATGGAGTGCGATGTGTCACACAGAAAACAAGCCCCCGCACACTTCGTACATGTAATATTATATCCCATCACTATGGAGTGCGATGTGCTACACAGAAAACAAGCCCCCGCACAGCTCTGTACATGTAATATTATATCCCATCACTATGGAGTGCGATGTGTCACACAGAAAACAAGCCCCCGCACAGCTCTGTACATGTTAAAATTATATCCCATCACTATGGAGAGCGATGTGTTACACAGAAAACAAGCCCCCGCACAGCTCTGTACATGTAATATTATTATCCATCACTATGGAGTGCGATGTGTTACCAGAAAACAGCCCCCGCACAGCTCTGTACATGTAATATTATATCCCATCACTATGGAGAGCGATGTGTTACACAGAAAACAAGCCCCCCGCACAGCTCTGTACATGTAATATTATATCCCATCACTATGGAGTGCGATGTGTTACACAGAAAACAAGCCCCCCAGCACAGCTTGTACATGTAATATATATCCCATCACTAGAGTGCGATGTTCCCACAGAAACAAGCCCCCGCACAGCTCTGTACATGATATTATATCCCATCACTATGAATGCGTGTGTTACACAGAACAAGCCCCCCATGCTCTGACATGGAATATAGTTTTTATGGAGGTGGGGAGTGAAAAATAAAAACGAAAAAGGGTCTGGTTGTTAAGGGGTTAACCTGGTGTGGGGGGGGGGGGCTGTATATAAATAAGTGGAATGATATATACACAATGATTGGGGGTAATTATAGGATACAATGTATTATTGAGGCTGAAGTCACATGATGATGGGGGGGGGGGGGGAATATTAGGCTGGATCGTCCCTCAATTCCCTGAAGCTCCTGACAAAGGCTTTGGAGGACGGAGAGAAGAGACTTATAACCTGCCCCCCCCCCCCCCCCGGGTCTGCATTATACAGGCTCCATGGTGGGGGGGTCACTGTAATATGGTGACATGGGGACACACGAAACGAGTGACTCCCCCACGACTCATGCGGAGTGATCCTGCCCCGGAGTGACCTCTGACCCTGCTGATCCCTGGACGCCTCTCCATCAGCCGGATCTTTCCTCATTACCTGATCTCCGCAGCAGAGATGTATCTGCAGCACAACTCCTGGGAGAAGAGACGTGTGCAAGTGTGAATGGAGCCGAGACTCAGACAGAGAAAGGATAAGGGGGGGTGCACCGCAGGACGGCCACCGGCATGAAAGGGTTAACAAGCGTCTCCCCATGTACTGGAGGCGCCAGGGTCACCATCCACCTTACCCAGGGGTCAAAGGTTTCATCACTTTCATCCTTACAAGCCGCATGTTACCAGCCCGGACCTCCGCAGAACAATACGAGGGTCTGCAGGGGGGGGGGCCCGGTACAGAATAAATAATAATTATACTGGGGACCCAGCCGTCCGCTCCCCAATCCACCAGGAATCTTCTGCCGAGGACCAGCGGGCGCCAAACAGGGAGTCACGGCCCACCAAGGGGCATTACATGGAGGGGCCATAGTAGGGGGTTATTATAGGTCAGTGACCTCGGGAAGGGGCTTACATGGAGGGGCCATAGTAGGGGTTACTATAGGTCATTACCCTGGAATGGGCATTACATGGAGGGCCATAGTAGGGGGTTATTATAGGTCGTGACTCGGGATGGCATGACATGGAGGGCCATGTAGGGGTTACTATAGTCATGACGGGAAGGGGCATAAGGGGGGCATAGTAGGGTACTATAGGTCAGTGACCCTCGGAAGTGCATTCATGGAGGGCCATAGTAGGGTTTTATGGTCAGTGACCCTCGGAATGGGCATTACATGGAGGGCATAGTAGGGGTTTACTATAGGTCAGTGACTCTGCAAGGGCATTACATGGAGGGGCCATAGTAGGGTTACTATAGGTCAGTGACCTCTGAAAGGGATCATTACAGAGGGCCATAGTAGGGGGTTACTATAGGGTCAGTGACCTCTGGAAGGGGCATTACATGGAGGGGCCATAGTAGGGGTTACTATAGTCAGTGACCTCGGGAAGGGGCATTACATGGAGGGGCCATAGTAGGGGGTTACTATAGGTCAGTGACCTCGGGAAGGGGCATTACATGGAGGGGCCTAGTAGGGGGTTACTATAGGTCAGTGACCTCTGGAAGGGGGTATTACATGGAGGGGCAAGTAGGGGTTACTATAGGTCAGTGACCTCTGGAAGGGCATTACATGGAGGGCCATAGTGGGTTAGTATAGGTCAGTGACCTCTGAAGGGACTTACATGAGGGGCCATAGTAGGGGGTTACTATAGATCATTGACCTCGGAAGGTTCATTCTGGAGGGGCCTAAGTAGGGGTTACTATATCGTGGCCACAGGGAGGGCATTACATGGAGGGGCCTTAGTAGGGGGTTACTATAGGTCAGTGACCTCTGGAAGGGGCATTACATGGAGGGGCCATAGTAGGGGTTACTATAGTCAGTTGACCTCTGGTGGAGGGCATTCACTGGAGGGCCATAGTAGGGGTTACTATAGGTCAGTGACCTCTGGAAGGGACATTACATGGAGGGGCCATAGTAGGGGTTACTATAGTCAGTGACCCTGGAAGGGGCTTACAGGTAGGGGCCATAGTAGGGGGTTACTATGTCAGTGCCACAGGAGGGCATTACATGGAGGGGCCATAGTAGGGGTTCTATAGGTCGTGACCTCAGGAGGACTTACATGGAGGGGCCATAGTAGGGGGTTACTATAGATCAGTGACCTCAGGAAGGGGCATTACATGGAGGGGCCTTAGTAGGGGATTACTATAGGTCGACTCAGGAAGGGGCATTACATGGAGGGGCCAGTAGGGGGTTACTATAGGTCGTGACCTCAGGAGGGGCATTACATAGGGCCATAGTAGGGGTTACTATAGGTCAGTGACCTCTGGAAGGGACATTACATGGAGGGGCCATAGTAGGGGGTTACTATAGGTCAATGACCTCAGGAAGGGCATTACATGGAGGGGCCATAGTAGGGGGTTACTATAGATCAGTGACCTCTGGAAGGGGCATTACATGGAGGGGCCATAGTAGGGGGTTACTATAGGTCAATGACCTCAGGAAGGGACATTACATGGAGGGGCCATAGTAGGGGTTACTATAGGTCAGTGACCTCTGGAAGGGACATTACATGGAGGGGCCATGTAGGGGGTTACTATAGGTCAGTGGCCAGCAGGAGGGCATTACATGGAGAGGCCCATAGTAGGGGGTTCTATAGGTCAGTGACCTCTGGAAGGGCATTACTGGAGGGGCCATAGTAGGGGTTTACTATAGATCAGTGACCTCGGAAGGGCATTACATGGAGGGGCCATGTAGGGGATTACTATAGGTCAGTGACCACAGGAAGGGGCATTACATGGAGGGCCATAGTAGGGGGTTACTATAGGTCAGTGGCCTCAGGAAGGGGCATTACATGGAGGGGCCATAGTAGGGGTTACTATAGTCAGTGACCTCAGGAGGCATTACATGAGGGGCCAAGTAGGGGGTACTATAGATCAGTGACTCGGAAGGGCATTACATGGAGGGGCCATAGTAGGGGTTACTATAGATCAGTGACCTCAGGAAGGGGCATTACATGGAGGGGCCATAGTAGGGGGTTACTATAGGTCAGTGACCTCAGGAAGGGGCATTACATGGAGGGGCCATAGTAGGGGGTTACTATAGGTCAGTGACCTCTGGAGGGCATTACATTGGAGGGGCCAGTAGTGGGGTTACATAGGTCAGTGACCTCTGGAAGGGGCATTACATGGAGGGGGCCTTAGTAGGGGGTTACTATAGGTCAGTGACCTCAGGAAGGGGCATTACATGGAGGGGCCATAGTAGGGGGTTACTATAGGTCATGCCTCAGTAAGGGGCATACATGGAGGGGGCCTTAGTAGGGGGTTACTATAGGTCGTGACCTCTGGAGGGGCATTACATGGAGGGGCCATAGTAGGGGGTCTATAGGTCAGTGACCACGGAAGGGCATTACATGGAGGGGCCATAGTAGGGGGTTACTATAGGTCAGTGACCTCTGGAAGGGGCATTACATGGAGGGGCCATAGTAGGGGGTTACTATAGGTCAGTGACCACAGGGAGGGGCATTACATGGAGGGGCCATAGTAGGGGTTCTATAGGTCCGTGACCCTGGTAGGGGCATTACATGGAGGGGCCATAGTAGGGGGTTACTATAGGTCAGTGACCTCTGGAAGGGGCATTACATGGAGGGGCCATAGTAGGGGGTTACTATAGGTCAGTGACCTCTGGAAGGGGCATACATGGAGGGGCCATAGTAGGGGTTACTATAGGTCAGTACCTCTGGAAGGGGCATTACATGGAGGGCCATAGGAGGGTTACTATAGGTCATGTGACCTCTGGAAGGGGCATTACATGGAGGGGCCATAGTAGGGGTTTACTATAGGTCATGACCTCTGGAAGGGGCATTACAGGAAGGCCATAGTAGGGGGTACTATAGGTCAGTGACCTCTGGAAGGGCATTACATGGAGGGGCCTAGTAGGGGGTTACTATAGGTCAGTGACCTCTGAAGGGGCATTACATGGAGGGCCTAGTAGGGGGTTCTATAGTGTCAGTGACCCGGAAGGGGCAGTTACATGGAGGGCCATAGTAAGGGGGTTACTATAGGTCAGTGACCTCTGGAGGGGGCATTACATGGAGGGCCATAGTAGGGGTTTACTATAGGTCAGTGACCTCGGAAGGGGCATTACATGGAGGGCCATAGTAGGAGGCGTTACTATAGGTCAGTGACCTCTGAAGGGGCATTACATGGAGGGGCCATAGTAGGGGTTACTATAGGTCAGTGCCTCTGGAAGGGGCATTACATGGAGGGGGCCTAGTAGGAGGGTTACTATAGGTCAGTTGACCTCTGGAAGGGCATTTACATGAGGGCCATAGTAGGGGTTACTATAGGTGCGTGACCCTGGAAGGGGCATTACATGGAGGGCCATAGTAGGGGGGTACTATAGGTCAGTGACCTCTGGAAGGGCATTACTGGAGGGCCTTAGTAGGGGTTCTTAGGTCAGACCTCGGAAGGGCATACATGGGGGCCATAGTAGGGGGTTACTATAGGTCAGTGACCCAGGAAGGGGCATTACAGGGGGCCATAGTAGGGGGTTACTAATAGGTCGTGACCTCTGGAAGGGCAGTACAATGGGAGGGGCCATAGTAGGGGGTTACTATAGGTCAGTGATCTCAGGAAGGGGCATTACATGGAGGGGCCATAGTAGGGGGTTACTATAGGTCCGTGACCTCTGGAAGGGGCATTACATGGAGGGGCCATAGTAGGAGTTACCATAGGTCAGTGACCTCTGTAAGGGGCATTACATGGAGGGGCCATAGTAGGGGGTTACTATAGGTCAGTGGCCTCTGGAGGGACATTAACTGGAGGGGCCTAGTAGGGGTTACTATAGGTCAGTGATCTCGGAAGGGGTTTACATGAGGGGCCATATTAGGGGGTTACTATAGGTCATGACCTCTGGAAGGGGCATTACTGGAGGGGCCATAGTAGGGGTTACTATAGTCAGTGATCTCAGGAAGGGGCATTACATGGAGAGCGCATATGGGGGTTACTATAGGTCAGTGACCTGTGGAAGGGGCAGTACATGGAGGGGCCATAGTAGGGGGTTTACTATAGGTCAGTGACCTCTGGAAGGGGCATTACATGGAGGGGCCATAGTAGGGGTTACTATAGGTCAGTGACCTCTGGAAGGGACATTACATGGAGGGGCCATAGTAGGGGGTTACTATAGGTCAGTGACCTCTGGAAGGGGCATTACATGGAGGGGCCATAGTAGGGGGTTACTATAGGTCAGTGATCTCAGGAAGGGGCATTACATGGAGCAGCCATAGTAGGGGGTTACTATAGGTCAGTGACCTCTGGAGGGGCATTACTGGAGGGGCCATAGTAGGAGTTACCATAGGTCAGTGACCTCTGGAAGGGGCATTACATGGAGGGGCCATAGGGGTTACTATAGGTCAGTGGCCTCTGGAAGGGACATTACATGGAGGGGCCATAGTAGGGGGTTACTATAGGTCAGTGACCTCTGGAAGGGGCATTACATGGAGGGGCCATAGTAGGGGGTTACTATAGGTCAGTGGCCTCTGGGAGGGGCATTACATGGAGGGGCCATAGTAGGGGGTTAGTAGTCAGTGGCCACAGGAAGGGGCATTACATGGAGGGGCCATAGTAGGGGGTTACTATAGGTCAGTGGCCACAGGAAGGGGCATTACATGGAGCAGCCATAGTAGGGGGTTACTATAGGTCAGTGACCTCTGGAAGGGGCATTACATGGAGGGGCCATAGTAGGAGTTACCATAGGTCAGTGACCTCTGGAAGGGGCTTACATACATGGAGGGGCCATAGTAGGGGGTTACTATAGGTCAGTGGCCTCTGGAAGGGACATTACATGGAGGGGCCATAGTAGGGGGTTACTATAGGTCAGTGACCTCTGGAAGGGGCATTACATGGAGGGGCCATAGTAGGGGTTACTATAGGTCAGTGACCTCTGGAAGGGACATTACATTGAGAGGGCCATATTGGGGGTTACTATAGGTCTGGCCAGGAAGGGGCATTACATGGAGGGGCCATAGTAGGGGGTTATTATAGGTCAGTACTCGGAAGGGCATTACATGGGCAGCCATAGTAGGGTTCATAGGTCAGTGACCCTTTCAAGGGCATACATGGGGGGCCATAGTAGGGGGTTACTATAGGTCAGTGACCTCTGAGGGGCATTACATGGAGGGGCCATAGTAGGGGTTACTATAGTCAGTGACCTTGGAAGGACATTACATGGAGGGGCCATAGTAGGGGTTACATAGGTCAGTGACCTCTGGAAGGGGCATTACATGGAGGGGCCATAGTAGGGGTTCTATAGGTCAGTGACCTGCTTGACATGGGGCAAGTGGTACTATGGAGGGGTCCCCTAGTTAGGGGGCCGTACTGATAGATCAGTGACCTTTCATAGGCATTACATGGAGGGGCCATAGTAGGGGGTTACTATAGGTCAGTGACCTTGGAAGGGCATTACTGGAGGGGGCCATAGTAGGGGTTACTATATGTCGTGACCAAGGGAAGGGCATTACATGGAGGGGCCATTAGTAGGGTTACTATAGGTCAGTGGCCTCAGGAAGGGATTACATGGAGGGGCCATAGTAGGGGTTACTATAGGTCAGTGACCTCTGGAAGGGGCATTACATGGAGGGGCCATAGTAGGGGGGTTATTATCGGTCAGTGACCTCAGAAGGGGTACATGGAGGGGCCATAGTAGGGGGGGTTACTATAGGGTCAGTGGGCCTCAGGAAGGGCATACATGGAGGGGCCATAGTAGGGGTTACTATAGGTCAGTGACCACAGGGAGGGGCATTAAACCCTTTCTCCCCTTCCCGGAGCTTATCACAGCCAATCATTGAGCTCGCCCCCAGCTTTGCCTGATTTGTGAATGACATTCTCTCGGTAACCCAGGAGTCTGGTGTCAGGAAGTAAGAGTTTTCCTTATGGAGAGGTTGCCGCCTTAAAGACGTGTGGAGACTTAAAGCCATTGACGCTCAACTAGGGAATTCTGGGAAGTATGCAAATATGTTTTCCAAGGTGAGAAATGAAAAACTTCCCCTTTTAGCTCCTTGTAAGACGCCCCCTCACCACCAAGCCTGACCTACAAGAAGCCTAATGACATGAGGTGGGATTACGCCAAACCAGTATGAAGGAACAGACCCTCCCCCCCTCTGTAGACGGCGCTGCACAATGTTCTGACCCGGTTGGGTCTCCTCAGTAAACAGGAGTCTGGACAACCTCTTAGCTGCAATCACCAAGCTCTTCAAGAGAAGGATAGACCCGGACTGGCTGGATACCCCCCCATCTCTGGGATCGTCTCCCCCGCCTGGTTTGATGATGAGCTCTGCGGCACGGCATCTCTTGTGACGGGGGTTAATGGGGCGAGTCGCCCGCTCTCCTGTCTCTCTCACCCATCCGTCTCTCCCAATCCTCTCATTAGACTCCGTACAACAAATTTCCAGCAGAAATGACAGAAATTCTTATCTCCGGTGCCGCCGCCAGATTTACATACACATGAGATGGAGATGAATCTCGTGGGAAGGTCTGGCTATTCACCGAGGGGAGAACAACAGAGTGTGGTAGGAAGAAAGGAGGAAGACAGGGAGGAATAAGAAAAGGAAGCAGGAAAAGTATGGAGAAACAGGATGGAAGAGGAGGGGAGGCTGCAATAAAGGAAGGGAGGAAGGAAAGAAGGAAGGAAGAGGAGGGGAGGCTGCGTCGAAGGAAGGGAGGAAGGAAAGAAGGAAGAAGTAGAGGAGGCTGCCAGAAGGGGGAAGGAAAGAAGGAGAAGAAGAGGAGGGGAGGCTGCATCGAAGGAAGGGAGGAAGGAAAGAAGGAAGGAAGGAAGAGGAGGAGGCTGCAATAAGGAAGGAGAAGGAAAGAAGGGAAGGAGAGAGGGGAGGCTGCATCGAAGGAAGGGAGGAAGGAAAGAAGGAAGGAAGGGGAGGGGAGGCTGCATCGAAGGAAGGGAGGAAGGAAGAAGGAAGGAAGGAAGAGGAGGGGAGGCTGCATCGAATGAAGGGAGGAAGGAAAGAAGGAAGGAAGAGGAGGGGAGGCTGCATCGAAGGAAGGGAGGAAGGAAAGACGGAAATAAGGAAGTAATAGAGAAAGACAAAGGAAGAAGAGACACGAGTAAGGAACAGAGGGAGGGCAGAAAACCGGGAGGGCAGAAGGATAGGAAGGAGGAAGACAAAGAAGTAATAAGAAAGAGAGGATGAGAGGAGGACAAGCAAGGAGAAGGAAAGGAAAGTAGGAAAAAAGGGGCAAAAAAAGTCATTTTCCGGTGTCTGGAGGGATCCGGGATCTGGCGGTTGTGGCCTAACAGACGGTGATGATCATGGTGCTTGGTATGGGAACGGAGGCCTCGTCCACAGCCGGGCAGGTCTCCAGTGGTGGTGTGTGCCAGAACATGGAGGGAGAGGCTGACACGGACATGGAAGCCACGCTGCGTGGCCGGCCAGCCAAGCTAGCTGCATGCGGTGTACGCCCGACAGGATATGTAGGGTACACCTGGACTGGTGGAGGAAGTTGTGGAGGCGTAAGGGTTAATAGTTATAAGTGCACTTTAAGGGGAGGAGGTTTGCTGCAGTGCACTTTCCTCCTCCCCTCTTGTTCTGTATATAAGGGGAGCAAGTCTCCTCCCTCTTCCTCTCTTGATTGCGGCACTCAAGGAAGCAGTGCGCGCTGAGAGGCATCCAGGACCTTTACCTGGTAAGATGGAGGATCCCCTTGTTGTGGCGCTCCGCGCCCGTGTCCGATCTGAGGGGGAGGGGTGGTTATCACAAGTCCTCTCCCCTTCAGCGGTTCCGGCCGGACCCCCCTCCCCCCCCCCCCCCCCCCCCCTTGCGGTTTCTCCCGCGAATAATGTTGTGGTTTCTGGCGCTGCCCGGCGGTCTGCGAGGATCTCCAGACCGCCGGAGCGACTCAGCCCAGGGCTTATGTCGCCACCTGATCCCCCCTCGGTGGTGCGGAGGTCGGGCTCTGCTCGTGCTGCGCCTGATTGTGGCGCACGTGCACGCGCCACTAGTGGGCGCAGTGGTGCGCGTGATCGTGCGGTTACCGCATTTCCGGCCGGGGGGGGGCTTCCTGCCCCTACTCCGGTCCAGACTGGTTCCCAGCGCTCCAGCCACACGCTTCCTAGCAGCACAGCAGCCAGACCAGCCGCATCAGCCATGGGGAACTCCAGGTCTGCCGGATCTTCCACAGACACCCCTCTTCCTTCTCAGGATGAGTCTGGGGTGTCTGTTCCTCCTCCACCCACACCTTCCCCAGTGGTGGCAGTATCTCCTGCCATGCCTATGGCTGCGGGGTCTGACTCTGGCGATGGCACAGCTTTATCTCAGCCAGCAGTCTACCCCTCTGCCTTTTTTGCTATGCCCCAGGCCCCCGTTTTTCCCTTGGGGGCTGATAGTGTGCCAGTGCCCTTGGTTCTCCCTGCCCAGTCCCAGCGCGCTAGGCGCTCGCCATCTTCTTCCTCCTCCCGGGACGACCGCAGGCGCAGGCGCCGCGGCTCTGCGGCGTCAATTTCTCAGCAAAGTGGCCGCTCCAGGTCGACTCGAAGACATAGGAGATCCAGGTCGTCCAGATGGCGCTCCCCGTCATCCTCGGGCGGTTCATCGAGCCCATCGGCGAGGTCTGGTCCAAGTCGCCGGGCACGGCATCAGCGGGACCGCAGTGGGTCATCCAGGGCGTCCGGCCTGGTTCCAGCAGCAGCGAGCGCGTCGCCCTCGGTTGTGACCGCGGGTGCTCCTCCTCCAGGTACTTTTCAATATGCTGGGGCGTGGGGTAGTGGGGAGGGCCCAGGGGGGGGTTCTGAGCTGGTAGCATCATTGAAGGCTTTGTTAGACCGTTATACCCCCCCTGCGCCCGCCCCCCTCCCTCAGCCCCCCTCCTCTGGGTCAGCTGCCCCTCCGCTGGCAGGGATTCACAAGGATGCTGTGTTTTGCGGGGTGAGCCCGCTTGGGGCGCATTTGGATGCTGAGTTGAAAGAGAAGATTTGGTCTAATGCTTATATAGACATTTGGTCGCTTGTGTCGGTTGATCAGAATACGGTGGACCGGGAGAGGGTGGTGGCTACTGCCCGCCCTCAGGACAGGAAGCCGAAAGTGGCTAAGACGATAAATAATTGGTTACAGGCTTTCTCCGTTTTGGGTTATGTTATGGGTCAAAAGCATCCGGAGCGCTGTTCTGAGTTGTTTTTGTATCAAGATGTCATTTACACTACGTTTAAGACTCATGGCGGCAACGCGTGGTGGAAGTATGATGAGGACTTTAGGCGGCGGCTAGCATTGGAGCCTGATGTGGGTTGGGGTGTTAAGGTGACCGATGTTTGGGTGCGTTTGATGGTGTCCCCTAAGCCGCCTATTCAGTCCTCGGCCGCCGGTTCCTCTGCATCTGCTGCTCAGGGATCGGTGGCCCCCCGGCGACCTGGTGCCTGCTGGCTGTATAATGACGGACCCTGCCGTTTCTATGGCTTGTGTAAGTACAAGCACGAGTGCTCCTCTTGTGGGGGTGGCCACGCAGTCGTCCGCTGTCCCCGAGCGCCACAGAAGCAGGGCGCCAGGTCCCAACCCCTCCCTGATCGAAAAGACGCCAGTGAACGTAGTCGCGATGTTGCCGTGGCTCGACCAGTATCCTGATCGGCTGGCCGCCAGTCAGTTGTGGGAAGGTTTTAGTTGTGGGTTTTTTATACCTTTTGAGTATAGGGAGGAGGGTTGTGTGTCTAAGAATTTGAAGTCTGCCAGGGAGAATCCTGAGATCTTGAGGGAGAAGATTCAGAAGGAAGTGGATTTGGGTAGGATTGAGGGCCCTTTTGATACGCCGCCTTTTCCTAATTTGCGTGTTTCCCCTTTGGGAGTTGTTCCCAAGAAGGAACCGGGAAAGTTTCGCCTCATTCATCACTTGTCCTTTCCGAAGGGCACGTCTGTGAATTATGGTATTTCTGCCGAGGAGGCTTCCGTCTCCTATGTGTCTTTTGATAGGGCGGTTTATCTTCTTAGGGAGGCGGGTGAAGGGGCCCTCATGGCTAAGTCCGATGTGGAATCTGCTTTTCGTTTGTTGCCCGTCCATCCGGAATGTTATCATCTGCTAGGTTGTTGTGTTGATGGCCTTTTTTATT
Organism: Engystomops pustulosus; assembly: GCA_019512145.1. Taxonomy (NCBI): domain Eukaryota; kingdom Metazoa; phylum Chordata; class Amphibia; order Anura; family Leptodactylidae; genus Engystomops; species Engystomops pustulosus. Next base: position 9,338 of record WNYA01001324.1, on the reverse strand, counting down.
ACGACACTTGCCTGCCAATGGGGTGTTCCATTTCTTGTCGTTATTTTGAGTTGTTTAGTTCATTTTTGGAGTGGGTGGTTCGATGGGAGATAGGTTTTCGTTCTGCTATTCATTATCTAGATGATTTTCTTTTTGTGGGGCCGGCGGAGAGCCCTGTGTGTTTGCATCTCCTTTCTACTTTTCAGTTTTTGATGCAGCGTTTTGGGGTGCCGTTGTCGGTTGACAAGACCGAGGGACCGAAAACGGTCATTTCCTTTTTGGGCATCGAGTTTGATTCAGAGGCCATGGTGTATCGTTTGCCTGTGGATAAGTTGGAAAGGCTGGTGTCTCTGGTAGAGGGATTTTGCGCTGTGAAGAGGGTTACGCTGCGGCAGGTGCAGTCGCTTCTCGGCCTTTTGGTTTTCGCTTGTAGAATCATGCCAATGGGCCGGGTTTTTTCTAGACGCTTGTCTTTGGCCACGAAGGGAGTGGTTAATCCAGACCATCACATTCGCATTTCTGCTTCATTGCGTGCGGATTTGAAAATGTGGCGGCAGTTTTTGGTGTCCTATAATGGTAGGACTTGCTGGCAAAGTGATGAGGTGGAGAATGATGAGCTCTCATTGTTTACAGACGCTGCTGGTAGTAGCGGTTTTGGGGCGGTTTTTGGCGACGAATGGTGTGCGGCTCCTTGGCCTGAGTCATGGATACAGGATGGTCTGGTTCGCAACCTTACGCTTTTGGAGCTCTTTCCAATAGTGGTTGCGGTCGAGATTTGGGGGTATGTTTTTTCCAACAGGAAGATTCGTTTTTGCACTGATAATTTAGGTGTTGTTTATTGCATTAACAAACAGACTTCCTCCTCTTTGCCAGTTTTGTCTCTCCTGCGCCATCTGGTTCTGCGGTGCCTCCAGTTTAACATCCATTTCCGTGCCCGTCATGTCCCTGGGGTTGAGAATGTTGTCGCTGATCCGTTGTCACGTTTTGATTTCCAGGTTTTCCGTCAGCGCCACCCATCGGCGGCGCTGTTGGGCAAGGAGTGCCCGGTTTTCCTGTGGGAGCTGATCCGCAGCTGATGGCCTTAGTTCGGTCATCTTTGGCCCCGTCTACTTGGCAGCAGTACGGTAAGGCGTGGGAGGCCTGGTTGGCTGTGTCTGGTGGGTTTGATGTTTTCCATTGTGTTTCTGACAGAATTCAGGTGACCCACCGGTATTTGGTCTCATTGCGGGAATTAGGTGTGTCCGGTGCGGTAGCGCAGTGCAGGTTAGCAGGGGTAGCTTTTTTCCTGCAGCTTTATGGCTTTTCAGATGTCACAAAGTCTTTTGTGATACGACAAGCCTTGAAGGGCTGGCGTCGAGAACACGTTACGGTGGAATCGCGTCGCCCGGTTTCTTTTGCCCTGTTGTGTGACTTGATACGGGTCACTCCGATAGTGTGTTCCTCCCCTACAGAGGCTTTATTGTTTGCGCTGGCTTTCAGTTTTGCGTTTTTTGGGGCCTTTCGGGTGAGTGAGCTGGTTTCCCCTTCTTCTGTCAAGCGGGGTGGTTTGTCTAGAGGGGATGTGTGTTTGGGTCAAGGTTGTGTTAGGATTCGGGTGCGTAGGTCCAAGACTGACCTTTATGGTCGGGGGTCATGGGTCCGCCTTCTGGCTGTACCTGGGCCAGCATGCCCTTGCGCAGGACTATGTGTCGTTGTCTATTCCGGGGGAAAATTTCTTATCCCACGGGGATGGTTCCCCTTTGACGTGTTTTCAATTTCGGTCTGTTTTTAAAAAATGTTTGTTGGAGGTTGGTTCAGATGTATCCGCATATGGGACCCATTCGTTTAGGATTGGCGCAGCGACTGAGGCAGCTAGAGCGGGTTTACCCGATTCTGAGGTTATGCGGATAGGTAGATGGAGGTCTGCATGCTTTGCTAGATATGTTCGCCCTGATCTGCTCTAATTTATTTGTTTGTCTTTCAGGCTCTTCAGGATCACTTCGTCCGACAGTTTGGATTTTGGGGCATTCATATGTCCTTTGGGCGGGTCAGAGAGCGGCATGTCGGCCGGGAGGTCGGCAACTCGGTTTTCAACGCGCTGATGTGTTTTGGAGAGGTGTTCGTGGTTTGAAGTGGGTTCAAGTTTTGCCAGAAGCGGTGGAGATTGGTAGAGCCACATCAGGGCCTGTGGTTTTAGTTATTCATGCAGGGGGAAATGATTTGGGTTTTCTGCGGGTGCCGGAACTCCTTACTTTGATGCGAAATGATCTAGATAGGGTTTTGTCTTATTTCCCTGAAGTGGTTCTCGTGTGGTCAGAGATTATCCCTCGCAGGGTGTGGCATGGGGCCAGGGATGCGGCAGCAGTGGAGAGGTCCCGCCGCACAGTTAATGCTAGAATGGCGCGGTATGTAAGAGCTAAGTGTGGGGTTGTCGTGCGTCATCAGGAGTTGGAAGGCGACAATGGTGCTTTGTTGCGGCCTGACGGCGTTCATTTGAACGAGATTGGGTTAGATATATTTCTGGCAGGTTTGCAGGATGGGGTGGAGCAGGCTCTATTCTTGTTGGGTGGTGGTCGTAGCTCCGTGTAGGGGTACACGGACCTACTAGTGGCGGAAAATGGAGATTTGAGAGGTGTACTTTGCTCGTCTGGCCGACTTGCCATCTGGGAGTCCAGATGGGCAGATGGGCATAGTGCAGTCCCGAGCCGTTTTACCGTTGGATGGAGATTTCTTTCACCAAAAGTGCCTAATGTTGTTCAATAATGTTTGAGATTGTTAAACAATAATTGTTAATAAATGCTGTGACCGGTTTTCCACCACCCAACATGAGCCTCAGTGTTTACGTTATTTGGGTTTACTACGGGTTGTTTGAATGCTGTTAGTAAAGTGCTGGTGAGTTATAAATGCTAAGAAGGGGGTTAGTCATTCATTCCACCAGTCTGCCCCTGTCTACATGGGGCATGGACCAGTGAGACGGCAGAGTGCCATCAATGGGGTTTTTTACTCTCTCGGAAAACCCCTCTAAGGAAAGTTTATTCTCGTGCTGTGATGGTCAGTAAATGTTTACTGAACTTAGGATTGAAGCAAAGGTGGAAAACAAATCACATCAAGAGCAGGAAAGTATCTTTAAAGGGGTCGTTCAAGAGTCTAAAAAACCCTCTCTGGTAAATAGTTTCCCCCAGGACCAAGGACCTTGTGCCAGTTTTGTGTGGCACTTTGCAGGTTCTTTTCAGCGTAACCTCCTTGTACAGGTAGTGAAGTGTCTGGGTCACATTTGTGTCACACGTGACCCTTTTGTGTCGCGGCTGCTCTCTTCTTCGTGTGACACAAATTCCTGCACTAGAATGGGTGTTCTGGTGCACAGTCAGAACGTGCCCACATTTTTAATGCAAAGTGCACCCTACATTAAAGGTGCACCGAAAAGAAATTGGTGCAGTCAGGGGGCACCGGATTCATGAAGAACGTGCACCAGAAATCCTGAATCTGGCGCCCCCTGCACACATAGTGGTCCGAATCGGGTTTTGCGCCGGGCTTCCCGAATTTTTCCAATTTGCGCCGAATTGCCCCGGGATTTTGGCGCACGCGATCGGACTGTGGTGCATCGGCACCGGATTTCACACGACAGAAATTGGGGGGCGTGGCCATCGGAAAAAACCCAAAGGATTCAGAAAAACTGCGGAATTAAAAAAATAAAATTGTGTTGCAAGAATATCACTCACATACACCGGAACGAAGCAGGTGAACTGCGGCGGACCTCGGCACAGCAGCAACACCTCATGGACATCGGGTGCACGACCTTAGTGAATCCCGGACGGACCCGAATCAGCGTTGGAGAACACACCACTGGATCGCGACTGGACCGGGTAAGTAAATCTGCCCCAGTAAGTTTGCAACGTTTATAGTAAATGTGGGTCCATTGGCAGAAGGGTTGATGTACAGACAAGCCTCTTGACAATCCCTAGGTGGCTCTAGAGAACATCTCACCTTGGATCAGATCCAGGACATTGGATGAGTTATAGCTTCTCAATGTGAAGTCATAGCATCAGTGTCCTGGTCTTATAGAACCAAATGAATCCCTGGATGCTGATGAGGCCAGACACGCCCCACATCCTATGCTCCCACTGAGAGTTCTGTATATTCCAAGGCCGCTCGAGTAACCTAAGACCCCGCATTGGCCTTGCTGCTCTGATACCAGATATGTATCTGCCCATTGTCTGGGATGGACCATAAATCCATAACTAGCATATACCTTGGATCAGTCGTTTATGGTCCTTTGTGTCTGTGTAAATATTGCAGGGAATTCTTTCAATATAAGGCCGGGGGGAAGGTCATGGGTAATGGTGGGAAATGGGAATGGGGTAAGGGAGTTGGATGGAAGGAAGGAGGTGTATATACGCCCCTCCTGTACACATGTGGTGGATGCCTCTGCCCCTTTTCCTCTCCTTGTGGGTATTTATTTGCTGTCCTTGCCCCCTGCGTTCTTACCATTATGACGGACACAGGACATCCAGACATACACTCACCGGCCCCTTTATTAGGTACACCTGTCCAACTGCTCGTTAACATTTAATTTCTAATCAGCCAATCACATGGCGGCAGTGCATTTAGGCATGTAGACATGGTCAAGACAATCTCCTGCAGTTCTCCCGAGCATCAGTATGGGGAAGAAAGGTGATTTGTGGCCTGTGAACGTGGCATGGTTGTTGGTGCCAGAAGGGCTGGTCTGAGTATTTCAGAAACTGCTGATCTACTGGGATTTTTACGCACAACCATCTCTAGGGTTTACAGAGAATGGTCCGAAAAAGAAAAAACATCCAGTGAGCGGCAGTTCTGTGGGCGGAAATGCCTTGTTGATGCCAGAGGTCAGAGGAGAATGGGCAGACTGGTTCGAGCTGATAGAAAGGCAACAGTGACTCAAATCGCCACCCGTTACAACCAAGGTAGGCAGAAGAGCATCTCTGAACGCACAGTACGTCGAACTTTGAGGCAGATGGGCTACAGCAGCAGAAGACCACACCGGGTGCCACTCCTTTCAGCTAAGAACAGGAAACTGAGGCTACAATTTGCACAAGCTCATCGAAATTGGACAGTAGAAGATTGGAAAAACGTTGCCTGGTCTGATGAGTCTCGATTTCTGCTGCGACATTCGGATGGTAGGGTCAGAATTTGGCGTCAACAACATGAAAGCATGGATCCATCCTGCCTTGTATCAACGGTTCAGGCTGGTGGTGGTGGTGTCATGGTGTGGGGAATATTTTCTTGGCACTCTTTGGGCCCCTTGGTACCAATTGAGCATCGTTGCAACGCCACAGCCTACCTGAGTATTGTTGCTGACCATGTCCATCCCTTTATGACCACAATGTACCCAACATCTGATGGCTACTTTCAGCAGGATAATGCGCCATGTCATAAAGCTGGAATCATCTCAGACTGGTTTCTTGAACATGACAATGAGGTCACTGGACACAAATGGCCTCCACAGTCACCAGATCTCAATCCAATAGAGCATCTTTGGGATGTGGTGGAACGGGAGATTCGCATCATGGATGTGCAGCCGACAAATCTGCGGCAACTGTGTGATGCCATCATGTCACTATGGAGCAAAATCTCTGAGGAGCTTCCAGCACCTTGTTGTATCTATGCCACGAAGAATTGAGGCAGTTCTGAAGGCAAAAGGGGGTCCAACCCGTTACTAGCATGGTGCACCTAATAAAGTGGCCAGTGAGTGTAAGTGGCAGCTCTGCCCTCGGGATGTCAGACACGTTCTGGGCGGCTCACATGTCGGGCCAGGGCCCGGGGTTGTGCTGACGATGCTACATAAGTAGATTCCAATCGATTTTTGATGACTTTTATTGATGATCTTTTTATCATCTCTGACACATAAAACCTCAGATGAGTGTAAAGAGTCTGAACAAGTAGTCAATGGGGGTCATTTATTAAGGGCCCGATTCGCGTTTTCCCGACGTGTTACCCGAATATTTCCGTTTTGCGCCGCTTGTACTTAAATTGCCCCGGGATTTTGGCGCACGCGATCGGATTGTGGCGCATCGGCGCTGGCATGCGCGCGACGGAAATCGGGGGGCGTGGCCGAACGAAAACCCGACGTATTCGGAAAAACCGCCGCATTTAAAAACCGAAAATGTGTCGCATAAGGACCGCTTACCTTCACCTGGTCCAGCTCGGTGCATTCCGGCGCGATGAGTTTACTTTCAGCGCAGCAGCGCCACCTGGTGGACGGCGGAAGAACTACCTTATTAAATCCCGGCCGGACCCGAATCCAGAGCGGAGAAGCCGCCGCTGGAACGCGAATGGACCGGGTAAGTAAATTTGCCCCAATAAGTCTAAAATCCTGACCTATTGGATAAAAGACAACCCAGAAACTCATCTTCACTCCCCGATTAACTCCTCGGTGCTCCCCATCCGCTCCTCCCCCACAGACACTGCGCGGCGATGGAATACATGGGGCCACAGCAGACGCTTTTATTACATATAAAACAACAAATTATAAACATTAACAAATAACAATGTAAAGTGCATGTACAGTCCGAACTGATACGTCCTAAGAGCAATGACTCACACGTTACCTGCTTACCCCCGCCGCACCGGCTCGGGAGCTGACGAATATGCCGCAGGTAACCCCAACCCCCTGTACCCACCTCCAGGTGGGCCAGCTTAAAGACGTAGTCATCCTCCATTTCCCTTTTGGTTATGCCCTCAGTGCCGAACCTTCCGATATCTTCCCCCAAGGCCTTATCCCGTGGCTGCATGACAAAATTCTTCACTACTGAAGGGTGGGCATCTGTCCTCGGTGCCGAGGTCCAAAGAGGAAGCAGGGAGTCCGGCCCCAACCTTTTATGTTGGTAAGCCCCGCCCCCTACATGACCTCCCCCTCTCTTCTGAGCTCCTCCCCCTCTAACCACACCTTGTTTAACCCTATGCCTGCTTTTATTACCCCTGGTCAAGGCGAGATAAAGGCTCCGCCTGACCTTCTGCCCTTTCCTGTATGTGGCAGGTTAGGAGACATCAAGGTAAGGAGCAGAGCTGAAGACTCCACTGCCTGTGATTCTTAAAGGGGTGATCCAGGAAACTAAAATTCCTTATGAAATGGCTCAGCGCTGTATCAGAGCAATATTGCCGCTGAGTATTGGTGAGTATCTCCACAGGTTCAGCTGCCGGGGTGAGGAGTTCTGGGTCAGTACACTGGTGCCGACATCTTTTATAAGATGGGCTAGTACAAAAAGCACTTCATGAGCCATCACCATCTCTAGATGCAGTAATAGAAATACTGAGCCAATTTATGAAATGAGGTGGAATAGGTCCTTCCCCTATTCCCATTAATACAAAGTCTCTTCAAGGCTCAGTATTGGATCTTTCTCTATCTATCTGATTTTTTCAATTCTCTCCTAGGTCTTCATCCATTTTACAACCAGTGCTCCTCAGACTGCGGCCCTAGGTCTTTCTCCTTTTGATATTGGGGTTCTGTACTAGGTCTTCTACTCTTCCCATTCTTGGTTCCTCAAGGTTCAGTCTCAGATCTCCCTCCTCTTTCTGTTGGGGTCCAGTCCTAAGTCCTTCCTTCCCCTTCCTGTTGGAGTTCCCTTGGGTTGGGTCCCAGTTCTTCATCCTGCCTTTTTCTGTTGGGTTTCTGCTATAGTTTTTCTCTTCCCTTTTCTGTTGAAGTTTCTCAGGGTTAAGTCGCTCCTCTCCCCAATACTGTGGCTTCTCAGACTCATCTTAGGGCTGTACTCTGGACGAACCCGGATAGGAAAGGACAGAGTAGGACACCGAGGCAGAGGAACCTCAACCGGATGGGGAAAAAAGAACAAAGGGGCAGATTTATCAAGCTATATAAAAGTAAGAATGTTCATGAGCACTGGTACAATGAAAGCTGAGCTGTGATTGGTTGTGATGGGCAAGTAAGAACATTCCTACTTTTAGACAACTTGATAAATCTGCCCCAATATTCCAACAGCAAGAGGAAAGGGGAAAACCTACGGCTCAACCTCAACTCAACAGGATGGTGGAGCTAAGATGAACTAGGACAGAACCCCAACAGCAAAGGAAAATGGAGGACCAAGGACGGCCCTCAGGAGCCTCCCAGGACTCTACCCTGAAGAATTCCAATAATAATGGAAAAACAAACCCCAACAGCAGGAGGAAGGTGTAACATCGATGGAACCTTGAAGAATTCTTAGGAAAGAGAGAAAGCAGAAGAGGAGATCCAACGAGTAGATCACCTAGAATAAGGCTACAAAGTAAGAAAACTAAGACAAGGTAAGGATTTAGGAGAAGCTGATGATGGTCATTGGTGTCCACCACTACAGAGAGACCCAGTGGGTCAGAAGGGAGTTGTCTCCATGTGATCTGGCGAAGAGGAGCTCATGGTGATTTCATGTTGGGGTGATCTCTATATGTGAATGGATCCTGAGAATATTCCTGTATAACATGGAGATGCGAGGGTTCTATGGGCTGCGTTATTCTCATACATCAGATCGCTCACTGGGGCTCATCACATCGGAGCGGGTGAATCTGCTGTGAATAAAACACAAAGAACTGAGATCCGAGAGTCATTACTGGAAATCGTTTACTGGAAATATCCGTAACAAAGGGATGAGAGCAGTGACCCGGAAACCCCGGAGCGGAGCGCGTGTCTCTCGTCTCATAGTAAGAGACGTTACAATTAAGAAGATAAGTGGAGAGGGCGCCCTCTGCTTGGCTGTAGCCGCTTATCCCATCACTCACCGTGATGTTTCCACAACGTGGGCTGTAATTATATCTGTAGAGCTCTTATCTGCGCTTCCCAGAGGATCTCACAAGTGTCCAGAGGCTGAAGCCGTGAGATGGAGGATGGAACATGCAGACAAGTTCTAGCAATCCGGAGATTCTCACTGTGAGACGTTCTCTGCCTACAATAAACTTACCAAGCCCTAAAAACCAAAGAGAAGGTCCAAACATCCTCTATAGCCAGAAGTGAGGACCACCTGTCACCAGAAGCAATCAACTACAACAGGGACCAGTGAGGCTCAGCGTCTCCTGGGGACCAGCAAGTGACACTCAGGAGAGATGGATATAACATTATGTGACTTCTCATTGTTGCCTACAGATAAATATTCTGAATATTATGCCTATCCCATGTCTTCACTGTCCTGGAGCATGTCCTGGTCTTGTGTCCTGGGTGCGGACCATTGCTGTAATCTGGTGCTGCCGAGAACATGCACTTATCTGCACATCTACTCCTCGACTGCTAGAAGCCTGTATTTCCCTCGTTACTGTACTACTCTTCATTTGTACTCCTGTGCTGCTATATCATTGTACAACATTCACAATCCGCTGTGCTGCCCTCCTGTACTCCTCTGCCCCTGTACTTCTGTACTCTATAC
>WNYA01001323.1:0-77037 GCA_019512145.1 Engystomops pustulosus | reverse complement strand
AAGTAAATCTAGCACACACTGAGTTTTTATCACATTATAATGTATGACCCAGGTGAGAAGGACCGGGGTCTAAAGGTGTGAGAGTGTTAACCCTTTCTAGTTTAGAGAAAAGATAGCATGGGGCCAGAAGTCCACAGTTCAACTGTTCAGACTGCCAACTAAAAAGCACCAGATGAATTCAGCGTCTTCTGAGTATGAACTAGAGAAGACCCAGACACGGCATGTTGGTGCCAGCATGTGACCACATTGCATTTATATGCCAGCAGCAACTTGCCAGCGGCTTTTAAACAGTTAACACCGGCGATTGGTTTTACTGGAAAAGGTTTGGGTTCGTTGCCCAAACAGACTTTTAAACATCGTGTCCTGCCGACAATTCCATTCCTGGGACTGGAGAACGTCTGTAGAGAACATCTGTAAAGACCTTCTGTAGAGAACATCCGTAGAGACCTTCTGTAGAGAACATCTGGAGAGACCTTCTGTAGAGAACATCTGTAGAGACCTTCTGTAGAGAACATCTGGAGAGACCTTCTGTAGAGAACATCTGGAGAGACCTTCTGTAGAGAACATCTGGAGACTGTGTACATACATGACATTACTTATCCTGTACTGATCCTGAGTATGACATTTGACATCCTTTGAGCTTCAGAGCTGAAATCTCCCAGCATACTATACATTCCCTATGAAGTGTTACATCAGGTATATGAGGGATGTGTGCGTTATGGAGACTTGCCATAAGTTATCAGGGAGGATCTTGTTCTTGCACTTGTTGAATGTTTCCAGTAGTAACATCAGAACGATCCATCTTCTCTCTAATCTGTTCCGTCTCTTCCCAGCTGCAGCATTGTGCCTACATGTGGAATACATTTTGGGCTACGCCAGGTTTCTCCAACAAACTGTCTGTGATATTTAAAGGGCCGGGATGGGGTCCTGGGAAACCTCGGCTTGGACTTTCTGAAGAACTTCCAAAGGTAATGGTTTTCTACAAATTAATAGATTAAAAAATTATGCAAATAAGCCCGAGGGGCTCTGGGCTCCATATTTGTTAATGGATCCTGGAGCCCCTCAGGCTCATTTACATAATTTTTAGAGCCATTTTTTAGTAAAAAATAAAGGCATAAGAAGCTAAAAGAGCAGATCCTGCTGGAGGGGTCGCACAGCAGTATGGACGTGTGCTTGGTTTACAGTCCTTCATCCTGGTGGTAGATGTCCTTTAAATGAAAATGAATGTCACGTTCAGCTCCATTTTGAATAGTTCTTAAAGGGGAAGTCTAGTCATATGGACACATCTTCCCCTCCTTGTCAGTCTACCTGGATCAGATGAGCGGTAAACAATAGTGAATTTAAAAAATAGTTAGATGTCAGAAAATCGACTGTTTCCTGTATATCAGAGGATGTGCAGCCTTCCAAAAAAACATTGCATTTCACAGCAGTGCCACAAAGTGAGATCCAGTTAAAACAGTTAGGTGTCAGAAAGCCGATTATTTCCTGATGTGTTCTGTCTAACCTTCCCTTATAGGGTTAGGACACATTCAGATGTGTATATCTTGCAGCCTTCCAAAAACAATATAATTTCACAGCAGTGTCACAAAGTGAGATCCATTTAAAACAGTTAGTTGTCAGAAAGCCGACTATTTACTGATGTGTCCTGTCTAACCTTCCCTTTTAGAGTTAGGACACATCCAGATATCATGCAGCCTTCCAAAAACATTCTGCTGCTGGTGCAGTCACTGTGTACATACATGGTATTACTTACTGTACTGATTCTTAGTCATATGTTATACACTTTTAGAGTTACATTTGACATCCTTTGAGCTTCAGAGCTGAAATCTCCTAGCATACTATACATTCACTGTGAAGTGTTACATCAGGTATATGAGGTATGTGTGCGTTATGGAGACTTGCCATAAGTTATCAGGGAGGATCTTGTTCTTGCACTTGTTGAATGTTTCCAGTAGTAACATCAGAGCGATCCATCTTCTCTCTAATCTGTTCCGTCTCTTCCCAGCTGCAGCATTGTATCTACATGTGGAATACATTTTGGGCTACACCAGGTTTCTCCAACAAACTGTCTGTGATATTTAAAGGGCCGGGATGGGGTCCTGGGAAACCTCGGCTTGGACTTTCTGAAGAACTTCCAAAGGTAATGGTTTTCTACAAAGAAAAAGATTTAAAAATTATGCAAATAAGCATGAGGGGCTCTGGGCTCCATATTTGTTAAAGGATCCTGGAGCCCCTCAGACTCATTTACATAATTTTTAGAGCCATTTTTTAGTAAAAATAAGGGCATACGAAGCTAAAAGAGCAGATCCTGCTGGAGCGGGCTTTCACCAGTATGGACGTGTGCTTGGTTTACAATCCTTCATCCTGGTGGTAGATGTCCTTTAAATGAAAATGAATGTCACACGTCATCTGGTTGTAAGAAGATTGGTCAAGCATTTAGAGTCATTGTACAGAGTTCAGGAAATGCAGGTTATATTTGCCTGAGAGGAGTCAAGTCTAGAGGCTGCAGAGTTGAGGGTCACTTCAGACACCTCTATCTTCTGTTCTTTAGCACCTAGAAAGATGCTGCTGGTGTTATATTAAAGATACAAATCTCATCTTTCGGATCACATGAGTCTTGTAGTTCTGTGTCAAAGGGAGATAGAAGCAGTTAAAGAAATGTGATCTGCAGATAAAGATCCAATTCCCACCTGTTATTTAACTGTCTGAATGTTTAGTTCTGTAGCACAAGTCTGATGCAATCTGAAAGATGAGATTCATATCTTTAATACGGTACCAGCAGCATGTTTCTAGATGATATAGAACTTACAATACGGATGACCCTCCCCATGGAGCCTCTTAAATTGACCCATCTCTGGTAAAATATGACTCTTCTCTCCTCAATTTCACATGATATTCCAGTGTTTCCCATATGTAGTGTTTCATATTTGGCTTATTGCAGGTCACAGGAGATGAAAAACCCTATGACCCCAAGCTGTCCGTGTCCATGCAGGTGTATTCCATGATTCATTTCATTCTCCTTCTCGCCATCTATGAGCACATGTTCCAGGCAAAACTTGTAAGTACAGATGTTACATTTATGGTACATGTCATGTGGTCCAGATTCTTGGGATGGGTTTATTCTGGAGGCCATATATGAAAACAAGAAGGAATTTCCCCCTTAATATGGGCTTTTGGATGCCCACCCCATAGCGGCCTCCCCTTCCTTATACCTGGGTCTGGTCCTTGTGACAGCAGAGAGCTCCATGCACTGAGGAGTGGCCATACTGCAGTACTGCAGCTCACTTGATATTCATATGAATGGGCGTTTAGCTGCAGTACCTGGCATGACCACTAGTCTGTGCATGGAGCTGTCTGCTTCTGTCTCTATGCACTGTGCTGTTCAGTGCAGGTGGTGGACCCCCACAAATCTCCAATCAATGACCCATCCTAGGGACAGTCTATTAATAGTCTTAGAGCATCTCTTAAAGGGGCTCAGTGATAAGTAATAATCCAATGTTTCCTTGTCACAGGTTCTATCCCAGACTGCGCTTCTCGTGAGGATCCTGTACATTCTCCTGACTCTAACATCCCTGGGATTCCTCCTAGAGAATAAGTGAGTTTTTCATTGATCAACCCTTTAAGTTCAGCTCCATTTTGAATAGTTCTTAAAGGGGAAGTCTAGACACATCTTCCCCTCCTTGTCAGTCTACCTGAATCAGATGAGCGGTAAACAATAGTGAATTTAAAAAACAGTTAGATGTCAGAAAATCGACTGCTTCCTGTATATCAGAGGATGTGCAGCCTTCCGAAAAAATTACATTTCACAGCAGTGCCACAAAGTGAGATCCAGTTCAAACAGTTAGGTGTCAGAAAGCCGATTATTTCCTGATGTGTCCTGTCTAACCTTCCCTTTTAGAGTTAGGACACATACAGATGTGTATATCATGCAGCCTTCCAAAACAATATAATTTCACAGCAGTGTCACAAAGTGAGATCTAGTATTTTTGTTTACGTTTGGCCGCCCGGTGGTTGTGATGTGAATTACAGCTGTCCTATAGCTTTAGTAGCAGTTGCAATATTACAAGCGGTCCCCTAGTTAAGAACACCCGACTTACAGACGACCCCTAGTTACAAACGGTATTTTGGTGGTTTACTGTTCTTTAGTCCTAGGCTATAATAATCATCTATAACAGTTATCACAGGCGTCTGTAATGAGGATTTATTGTTAATCCTGGTTCTTATGACAATCCAACATTTTTAAAATCCAATTATCATAGAGACCAAAAAAAAAATTTTGGCTGGGGTTACAATAATAAAATATACAGTTCCGACTTACATACAAATTCAACTTAAGTACAAACCTACAGAACCTATCTTGTATGTAACCCGGGGACTGCCTGTATATGAATTGGACACAGCTGTCACTTGTATGTGACTGTCCTGAAACCATAGAGCGCTGCCGATCACCTGGGGGCGGGGCATAAAATCTAGGTGGTCCGTTTTACATTATTACAGAATTTCTGTTTGTATCTTTACAGATTTGTTACATTTGAACATCTCATTTACATACACAATGGGGGTCATTTACTAAGGGCCCGATTCGCGTTTTCCCGAAGTGTTACCCGAATATTTCCGATTTGCGCCGATTGTACCTGAATTGCCCCGGGATTTTGGCGCACGCGATCGGATTGTGGCGCATCAGCGCTGGCATGCACACGGGGGAAATCGGGGGGCATGGCCGAACGAAAACCCGACGGATTAGGAAAAACCGCCGCATTTAAGACAAAAAATGTGTAGCGAAAATTACACTTACCTTCACCAGGTATAGGCCGGTGAGTTTCAGGGCATTCCAGTGCGCCTCCGGGGAACTTCAGCGCAGCAGCGCCACCTGGTGGACGGCGGAGGAACTGCCTTAGTGAATCCCGGCCGGACCCGAATCCACCGCAGAGAACGCGCCTCTGGATCGCGAACGGACCGGGTAAGTAAATCTGCCCCAATATGTGGATTGTTAGCAGATTTTAAAGGGAACCTGTCAGCAGAGCACAATTTTTATCAGGGGATGTGTTGCAATAGACAAAGTTCTGCATGTGCCAAATATGTTTTTTAAAAATGTCTATGTTTTATGGTAATAAAGTATGTAAAACTCTTCTTTCGCCCTGCCAGGAAGTCCCCGAGAGGAAGATTACAAATGACAACTTCTGTCTGCTGTGTAATATAATCACTGATCTCCTGGCTGCAGAAATTCCAACACAAATAATAATAATAATAATAAACAGAAAAGCAACAAATAACAATAGAATAATAGATACAAAACATTTAAAATAGAAGTTTCTGGTTATAGAAAACTTTAGGGTGTGAAATCGGAATAAGCCTTTGTATCATAAGAGGTTAATAATGAAACATTTGTATCTCATTCACATTTTATAGACCCAAAGCCGCCGCCCTGGAGGCCGCACGATGCTCTGTTTTCCTGTTGCTTCAAAAGTCGGGGTATATGACTACAGATATTCCCAATCTGACAAATATCTGCCAGGTAGGACATTTTCATTTATATAATGTTATTGAAAAAATTTACATATTTAAAAACATAATTTTTAAAATTTAAAAAAAAAAAAAAATCAATTAAATTAATTGATACTAAATAACACTTACTGATAGATCCACATGCTGTGTTTATGGTTATCTTCTTATACTTGTCATCCATGGCCTCCTTCCTTCTAAAATCAACTTTTAAAATTGTGCCGACAGGTGTTATCAGAGCCCCGCCATTGTGTAACTTCACAGGCTGTTACACTGTCTACCCCTCCCTCCTCAGCACTTCCCCCATCCTTCTGCCTGCTGTAATCTCACATAGTAGAGGGGATTGTTCTTTCACAATGTAACAGCCTGTGAAGCTACAGCACGAAGGGGCTCTGGTAACAGCCCCAGAGCCCATCAGCATAATTTTAAAAGTTGATTTTAGAAGGGGCGGAGGTCATGGATAACACATATAAGACAATTACCAGAGTCCCGGTGCCTGGATCTATGAGTAATGTCGCTGGTTTATCAGGATGAAGTTTTATGGTCGATTTCTTTTCATTTTTAGATTTTAGAATTTTAAGGATTTTTAATTTTAGATTTTTGTTTTTTTTTCCTCTCATCAACGTTTTCTTCTCTGTTATCAAATATCAATTTAAGAGGTTGTGCAGCCCTTCACAGGATACATTAATACTTGATTGTTAGGGATAATGTTATAGATGGCTCCGCTTGCTTTTGGCTCCGCCCATATTGGCACCACAAGCTCCGCTGCACTGAGATGATAGGGGAAGGGGGCGGGTGCTGGGTGTCCCACCTGCAACGATCACTTATCATGTGAATATGTCCTAAATAGTGAAGGATAACTCCTTTAATATTCTTTTTTGTATGTTATTTTATATATCATTCCAAATGTTTTTACTTCTTTTTTTATTTGTTATTTTTTAATTTAATAAAGAATTTTTTTTACAAAGATTTTTTCATAGTTATTTTACTTTTTTGCACTTTTAACCCCCTATTTTTAATTTACATTAACCTCTTTATGTCATTTATATTTTTATTTTTTTGTACTGACTCGTCCTTAATAATTTGCTGGTTTTAATACCGCGTTACAATTGATTCTTCTTTACTCTTTACTTTATGTTTACGCCCATTTTTGCATTTTAGTCTTATATGACTTTTTTTTATTGTTCTTTTTGTGTGTTGTATTTTCTTCAGTCATCATCTTCTATTTTCGATCTTTTATTTCTTTTCTTTTTTTTTTCTCCCTTCCTCTGGGCGCGGTCACACGTCGCGTTTAACGCATCGCAATAGCTGAAGAGTGATTTACCTAATTAAACAACAGTTAACAGGTGTGTTTACAAAACGCAACTGTAAACACATTGTTAACGCGTGGGTTTACATCGCGGTTAACGCATGCGTTTGTTAACACAATGTTAGCACAATGTTAACGCAGGCGTTAGCACTTTTGTTTTGTAAACGCAAGTGTTAACAGCTGTTTAATTAGGCAAATCACTCTTCAGCTATTCCAATGCGTTTTTAAACGCATGCGGTAAACGCAACGTGTGACCGCACCCTCACTGCCGGTCATGGTTTCACACCTGCACATTATATTGGTGATTGGTTGTTGTGGTTGTTACTATCCCTTTATATTTGTTCATTTTTTCTATTTTGTATTGTATATATTTATTTCTTTTTGGGATCTACCTTTATATGGTGAGTGCAGATCTTTTACACATTATTATTTGTTCTCTTTATATTTTGTTTTTGTAATTTCTACTATCACTTTTTTGTTAAAGTTTTTTTTTTTAGATGACATCACTACCAGTGAGGTTTTGCTTATTTCTTTCGCTCCTTATATTTCTATTTAGTTTTTGAGCTTAACATTTTACTATTACAGGCAGTCCCCGGGTTATGTACAAGATAGGTTCCATAGGTTTGTTCTTAAGTTGAATTTGTATGTAAGTAGAAACTGTATATTTTCTAATTGTAGTTCTGGACAAAATTTTTTTTTTTTTGCCCCGCTGACAATTGGAGTTTCAAAATTTTTTGCTGTAACTGGACCAAAAATTATCAAAAAAAGCTTCATTATAGACACCAATCTGGGACTATAGTAACATTCAGAGAGGTCACAGGGGGCAGAGGGGTCCGTCTTTAACTAGGGGTCGTCTGTAAGTCGGTGTCTTTAAGTAGGGGACCGCCTGTATTTTGAAAGCTTTTTTTCGATTGTTTAAATCTGATTTTGCATTTTACATACCCGTATATATACCGTATTTTTCGGACTATAAGGCGCACAAAAAATCCTTTGATTTTCTCAAAAATCAAAGGTGCGCCTTATAGTCCAGTGCACCTTATATATGAACCGTACTTACAGACAACAGCTGCCTTGTACTGTGCACAGGTCTGCCACCTGCTGGTCATTCATCCTTATAATCAGGTGCGCCTTATAGTCCAGTGCGCCTTATATATGAACCGTACTTGCAGACAACAGCTGCCTTGTACTGTGCACAGGTCTGCCACCTGCTGGCCATTCATCCTTATAATCAGATGTGCCTTATAGTCCAGTGCGCCTTATATAAGAACCATACTTACAGACAACAGCTGCCTTGTACTGTGCACAGGTCTGCCACCTGCTGGTCATTCATCCTTATAATCCGGTGCGCCTTATAATCCGGTGCGCCTTATATAAGAACCATACTTACAGACAACAGATGCCTTGTACTGTGCACAGGTCTGCCACCTGCTGGTCATTCATCCTTATATCAGGTCCCTCTAAATCCTGTTCGCCGTATATCTGACCCATAGGACTAGACATTTTAGCAGGCGCTTATTGAATGGCTTCCTTATACTCCGCGTGCTCCTTCATAGTCAGAAAATATACTGTACTCGAGTATAAGCGACCCAAGTATAAGCCGAGGCCCCTAACTTTACCACAAAACCCTGGTAAAACCTATATTTTTTTTTACTCGAGTATAAGCCCAGTTTTTTTGTGCTGAAAAACTAGGCTTATACTCGAGTATATATGGTATTTGTTGTCTTTTGTTTATAATGCTACTCACAGTATTCGCACTATTCTTACACGTTACTTCTCTGGCTCCTTATATTTCTATTTAGTTTTTGAGCTTAAAGTTGTACTTTTTTTTGGATTGTTCAAATCTCATTCAAATCATTTTTTGTATCATTTTAAAAGTTGTTTGTATTAGTTAGGAATGATTTTGTATTTTACTTATATTTTTTCGTTTGTTTTGTGTTTATTACTTTGCTCTTGATGGCTACTTTGTTGCAATCTTGAACATTGTCTTGATGTTTTGTATCATTTTGTTGCCGGTGATTTCCCCGTCATCCCCCCCCCCCCCCCCCCATTATCCTTGTGTGTGTGTTTTGAGCAGTGTATCCCCCTATTTATGGCATGTTTATGCTCGCTGAGCCTCTGCTATCGTCTGCTCTGGGTTTCCAGTGCACAGATCCGCTCCAGAAATCTTGCACTTCATAAACCAGTCTGATCTCCTGCACGGATTTCGTAGGTGTTCCTGCTCTTTCCAGGTAGAGGGGATAGTGCTTTTCAAGATGGAGTTGGAAGAAGTTTATGAAGTGTCATATGAATGCAGAGCAAAGCCATAAAGGGGGAACCAATTGTTCTGAGACGTATGTGGAATAAATTTTCGACTTGTATGGGACGTGTGGCTCTGTTTTTAAGGAATTATTTTCCGACAATTTTTTTAAAAAAATAAAAACACAGGATGCTTTTAAAGAAGAAATGGAGCAAAATGAAACTGATATTGTGATGCAAATTTGCTGCACGGTGAGGCTAATGCCGAATTTACTAGACCCCCTGTGACTGCCATGCGGGGGGGGGGGGGGCAGATGGAATAGTAAAAATATGAACAGTATATAAAATAAGTATATGAAAAAACTCCTGACATAAAAGAAGTGATGGGTATATAACAGGATGGTAGAGAAGAGACAGAAATTATATAACAGACGATGATATATATATAGATAATTATATAGATCGCTGATCGATATGAGAAGATAGATATGAAGAGATAGATATAATAGATGGATACGATATGATATTAGAGGTAGAATAGAGCTCGCTGCGCTCGGCCGCTCGCTCTGCGCTCCGCTCTGCGCTATCTGCTCTTTCGCGTCGCTCGCTTCCGCTCGCTCGCTCAGCTCGCTAGCTATCGCTCTCGTCGCTCTGCGCCTCGTCGCATCGCTCTGCCTGCTCTCGTTCGTCGATCGCTCTGCGCTCGCTCGCATGCCTCGCTACGCTCGATGCTAGCCTCGCTTGCGCATCGCCTCGTCTCTCTCTCTCGCTCTTAGCTTCGCTCCCTCGACTCTGCGCTCGCGCGCTGCCTGGCGCCCTAGCTCTCTGCTCGCTCGCTCGCTCGCTTCCATCTCGTCTGCGTCTCGCTCGCTCGCTTCCGCATCGCTCGCTCGCTCGCTTCGCTGCTCGCTCCTCTGCTTGCCTCCCGTCTGCCCTCTTGCCCTGCCTCCCCCCCCCCCCTCGGTTTTTGCTCCCTCTTCCTGGGCGTGCTGCCTGTTTTGTGGGCCTTATTCCTGAGGGCGCTCTGCCAGAGTGCCTAGGGCCATTGCACCCCCATCCCAGTTGCTGTGCTGCTCTGAACTTTCCCAAACACTTAATGATAGATAGATAGATAATCTATATGAGATAGATCTATAGGAGGAATAGATAGATATGGTAGAGAGATATGGATATATAGCGTCGGGATCGATGCATAGGCAGATGATCAGACTGATGATATGCGCTGAGATCGATAATAGATATGCATATCTCCGATAGATAGTAGACTTGTGAGAGCGATGATCGATCGATAGATGGATTCTGAGATAGGATAATCTGAGATCGATAGCATGATGTAGATATATAGATAGATAATAATCTGAGATTAGATAGGAGATAGCAGACAGACAGACAATTAGATATCATAGATAGATCGATAGATAAGATATCGTAGATCGATGGTAGTGATAGAATAGATAGGAGCTAGATAGCTGATGAGATTATATATGCCTATATCATAAGATGATGATAGATAGGATGATAGATAGATAATATATAGATATATATTTGCATGTTTTCATTTTTTCCCCTCATTTGTCTTTGTCGCTTTGGCTCTTTGTCAAATGCAGATTTTTTTTAAGCCTTATTAGGAGCAAATTTTAAAAAAGGGGCAATTTTGTTGCTCAACTCATACCATTACCTTTCCTTCACAAGGAGGCGATGTCGGGAATGGAGTCATTTGCGCAATTACTTCACCCTTTTAGGCACAAACCAGTGTTCTATCGGCGCAACATCCGAAAGCAGGAGAAATACAAAGAGAAATTTGGCACAAACAGAAAACTTCTTAGCTGTCTGTATCTCCACTTCTTGTAGCTCACAAAACCACAAGCCTGGTGTGGTCTGACAGTTGAGATCCTTATCTTTAATATGACACAAGCTTCCTTCTAGGTATTGTAAAATGGCAGGTAGGGATGTTCTCAAGTGACTCTCCCCCGCAAACCACTAACTTGACCATCTCTATGAAATAGTAAAAGAGTCAGTTTGGTTCTTGATTTTGGAGGAGATTTTTTTATGGAAACGGTGAGATTTCACAGAAACGAGATAAATAGAGAAAGGACATTTCATCCCTGACTGAGGGGCCAGTATTTTAGTGGGGAAACCTTGCGCCCCGTTCTCTTTTAGGGTCGGTACTTCCCTCCCCTCAATAACCGCATGGTATCGGGTGCCGTGAGTCGAGTTGCTATTTACCATGGAAAGTGCTGGCCTTCCGGAGCCGTGAATCTCCTTTGGCGATGAACTGCATGTAACAGAAAGTGGAACATAAAGCTTTTCTTACTTAATAAATTAGACATTTTTGTAGCCAAAGTCAAATTTCATCCAATGGCCTCCGCCCTGAGCCTGGAATCTTGGTCCTTCTAGTTTTGAGTTAGAAATCCGTGGATTGTTCTGTTATGTATACATATATATAATATAATAATTACTGCTTCTATTTGAAAGGGGTTGTCCGACCATATTATCACATTCATTGTATACAGCAGAATAACAAGGCTCCAATAAACTGTTACATATTGGACTTTATACTTTGGCGCCATCTCTGCTGTTCATAGAGTGTACCATATGAAAGTCTGGCTATCAAGCCTGAGACCTGATGGTCGCACATGCTCATTCAATACATATAGTTTTCTCTGCTGCTTGTCTGGAAGGAGCAAAGCAATTTTATATTTGCCTTATGGGATCCCATCGCTGAATATTCTTGTGGCTTTGTAAGATGCCCTTGAGTAACCTGGCCGCCGTGTATCCTTGTTATCTGGTGTGCGCATGCCACCTTTTGTTTTGGTCCGGACCAGGTGAAATGATGCCCATTACGAACTTCTGCCTGCACGTGGCCGGAGAGAGGTACACACTCTGCTGTTTGGATCATATAATAGCGCGCTACTAGATATCTTTTTGCATATTTTTATGAATGACATCTAGAGGAGACCTACGGGCGGTCCCTTTACACACAAGAGTGGAATACAATGGGGCACATTACTTACCCGGTCCCTGCGGTGATCTCCCGTCCGGAATGCGTCTGAAACGAGGAAGAACTCTGCTGCTGATTCTGAAGATTGTGCCCCCCGATAATCCTGCATGTGTCGCTTCCCTCTCCCCGCTCAGGTCCCGATTCACCTTCTTCGTCCTGGTGCATGTAAGCGTGCATTGTCCTGTATATCGCTGTGCGGGAAGTCACTAAGATCCTCGCGCCCGATATCCTGCATGTGTCCGCTTCCCCCACTCAGGTCCCCCGAGTTCACCTTCTTCTTCCTGGTGCATGTAAGTGCATTGTCCGGTTATAATCGCTGTGCTGGGAGTCACTAAGATCTTGCACCCGATTCTCCGCAGGTGTCGCTTCCCGCTCAGTCCCTGAGTTCACCTTCTCTCTGGTGCATGTAATGCTGGCTTGCGACACATTTTGAAGTTAATCCCACGGGTTTGTCCAAATCCGTCGACCCGGCCCCCGAGTTTTTTGGTGTCACCTACAAAGCCGACACCAATTGCCACACCAAATCCGAATCGCACTCCAAAACCCCATTTTGAAACCCATTCCAGCGGCGCAAAATGGAATTGGTCGGGATGTTCGGTCTGCGGACCCTAGTAAATGAGGCCCCAATTTTTTAATCTGCACCACTGTTTTATAACTTTGTGCGACGCATCCCCGGCGCGATCCCCCCGAAACATTGGAAAACCCAATGGAAATGCGTGGCCGTTGGGACCTTAGAAATGAGCCCCATAATCTGGAAGTGTTCAGGTGCTTAATGACACACTGGTAGTGGCATATTAGGTCAATTCTGCTGACAGGTTCCCTTTAACACTTTTGTTAATTTAAATGTTTTGTAACTGACCAATCGAGAAAACGGTTTGTCCTTGAATACAACCATCGCTGGCTGTTCACTCTATGCCTGAAAAAGGTTGGCTTTTCCACCGAACATGGCATCATGGAATAGAGAACACCCCTTTTTTTTTTTTCACGATTCGGTGGAGCGCTGCGGTGTTTTCCTGGTAATAATAGAGAGAGATAGATAATAATTAGATATTTTAATATAAATAGAATCCCTTGCCTTTCCCCTAGTAGCATGACAGCAGTGGCTGTGACTTGTACCGGTGATGATATGACTGCCAGATGCGTTATCCCAATGACTGTAAAATTGCTGCTGCAGATCAGAGCCTGGCGGCCCCCCCCTAATCTTCCCCCCTCCCGCCTGACGCGGCACCTTCAGGTAAATCTGCTCATTATCCCTTCCTGCCTCCTGATGTGCGAGCGCAGACACAGACTCTGGAATCTTTAGGAATCCTCTTCCACTGATGGGATTTGCCACGTGAGAGGCGAAACGCGAGACTCGGCAAATATCAGCTGCAGGTTCAGTTGGCACAATGAAAGTTTGGGGTCTTTTTTTTAACATTTTTTAGATCCAGAACAAGTGTGATTGTGCAATGTGCTAAAAATTTAATAGAGCGCCCCCCTGTGTGCAGCGGAGCGACCCAACCAACGCGTAGACATCCATCAATACCAAGGAAGTACGGACAAGTCTGAGGCACGAGGGCGCTCATCGTAACGCCTTCAAGTTCTGCTGGTGCAGTGTCAAAATATGTCATAAGGTTTTTCTGAGAGGAACTTACGGGGGCCGCACACTCCCCATGCCAATGTCCAGGTTGTACAGAGAGAAAAAAATGCTTCATATTCATCTACGAAACCACAAACTAAATCAGTGTACATAAATGGCGGAAACGGTGTGTGGAGTTTTGCAATCAGCATTATGGCCCCTCGGGTATCTGCCAATTAAAAATTAAGAAGCAACTTTGGAAAAGTTTTTAGTAAAAAATCTCTTACTTGATTTGTGTTTACAGATCCTATGCAGATGTTTGGTGGTTTCCCGTGGTTACAACTACAAGGAAGTACCCTGTCTGTCTGATCATGGAGTTGTATACCTTGTTACTCTGCAGAGGGGCAAAAGATTCACAAAAAAAAACCTTCGGGGCTGCATTTCGTGGAGCCGTGAATGGGTCCAATAGTTTGTCTTCTTCACCATACAAATGCACTGGTTTCGATTTACATTGGGGTCCAGAGTTACATCTCCTGGCTCTCCTTTGATAACTACAGCCAGTAGATGAAGTACAGGGGGACATGACTGCAGGATTATACTACACTTAGGTTTTGTTTGTAGTCTGTTACCATGGAGGCACATAGGGCAACATTGTAGCTGTATTCACAAGGGGAACGCGAAGCGTCAATTCACTGTAAGATTAGTCGGTCTCCGTTGGACCCCGACCAATCACTATAGACAATCAATAAGGGGTGTTATCAATAATCAATCGATAATGTCAATTACCAGTACCCCCATCAATCACTTTGTTTTCTGTAGCCTCTGGTTCCAGAATACCATGATGGGGTACATGGCTTTGATGGGGTACTGGAACTAAACCTCTCCCCACCGCTGAGTCACTACTATTGAAGATCTTAGTGCCCCAAGGGCCTGGGAAATCCACTTGAAGATCCTCACCAACAACCTGTTCTATGATGGTGACTCTACAAATGGCTGACTTTTTTATTGCTACAACTGCTAGTCAATCTTTATGGCTTAAACAACCATATCTACGGAATTGTCCATTATACCTTTCACTCAGCGGCGCTACTTTTTAGGTCCACCATGCTATACGGGTTGGACCCCCCTTTTGCCTTCATAACTGCCTCAATTCTCGTGGCATAGATACAACAAGGTGCTGGTAAGCTCCTCAGATTGCTCCATATTGATGATTGGCATCACACAGTGCCGCAATTTGTCGCTGCACACTCCTAATGCGAATCCTCCCCGTTCCCACATCCCAAAGATCTCTATTGGTACCAACTACCAATAAGTGGCCGTGGTGTATCTATGGGGTCCACACCGCTGCAATACAGGCCACCACATCATTCCATGTCAGGAAAAAGTGAGTCCCACTTAAATAGAAAATGGTTTCGAAATTGGTGCGGGTCCTAGCTCTGGGGATATGTTGTAGTTAGGACCTCAATTCACCTCTTGGTACTACTCAACCTCGCAAGGTCCAATTGATCCATTGGCATTTGGCCACTAGGACAACCGGATGTTGGACCACCATGATCCTGAGAGTCACTTTCGGGCCCAAAGACCACTCGGATCTGATGGTCACGTCTTCTTTCTCTTTCTAGACTACGCATGGATGCCATAACGTCTTTACATTTCGCCACCAGTGTGTGGATATCCCCACTAAGGGGCCGATTTAAATGTACCAAGATATGAATGGTGTGATGCAGTTTCGATAACATACACCAACGGACCTGGATGCGGCACTGGGGTACTGGTTCCCACTCTACTAACGGCGCGGATGGATAGTACTAATAGATCATGCCTACTAGTATTGCCTTTCACAATGAGTGCGGTTCCATCTCAGTATCCTCACAGGACCTCATCAGGTGCTTAGAACGCTCCTTTGAAGTCCAGTGGAGGCATCCTTCCCATCATCATACCATTACCTTTCCTTCACAAGGTCGATGGTCGGGAATGGAGTAATTTTGCGCAATTACTTGCACCCTTTTAGGCACAAACCAGTGTTAAATAAGGCGCAAACATCCGAAAGCAGGAGAAATACAAAGAGAAATTAGGCACAAACCAGAAAACTTCTTTAGCTGTCTGTGTCTCCACTTCTGTAGCTCACAAAACCACAAGCCTGGTGTGGTCTGACATATCCTTATCGCATCCCCGTCTGTAAGCTTCACAACTATCCACAAACGCCTGGTCGTGGCGTTGCGTTGGATCCTTATCTTTAATATGACACAAAGTCGGCCTTCTATGTATTGTAAGAATGGCAGGGTAGGAGTTCTGCAAAGTGACGCTCCCTCCTCACTCCCACTAACTTGAATCATTCTAATTGAAGAAACATGAGTAAGAAGAGTCAGGTTACATGTTCTTGATTTTGGAGAAATTTTTTTATAGGAGAACGGTGTTTTCACATAAACAGCGAGATGTAGAGAAAGGCATATGTCAGTTCCTGTTGCCTGGACAGGTCCGTTATTTTAGTGGGGTAAAACCTTGCGGCCCCGTTATCTTTTTATTTCGGTACTTCCCCCCTCCCCTCAATACCGCATGGTATCGGTGCCGTGAGTCGTGTGCTATT
Organism: Engystomops pustulosus; assembly: GCA_019512145.1. Lineage (NCBI taxonomy): Eukaryota > Metazoa > Chordata > Amphibia > Anura > Leptodactylidae > Engystomops > Engystomops pustulosus. Next base: position 60,845 of record WNYA01001323.1, on the reverse strand, counting down.
TACCAGGAAAGTGCTGGCCTTCCGGTAGCCTGAATCCTCCTTGGCGATGATCTGCAGTGTGACAGAACAGTGGAACATAAAGCTTGTCTACTAATAAATTAGAATTTGTAGCCAAAGTCATTTCAATCATCTTCATCCAATGCGCTCCACGCTGAGCCTGGAATCTTCTGGGTCCTTCTAGTTTTTGAGTGAATCCGTGGATTTTGCTGTTATGTACATTATATAATAAATAAGGTTACTGCTTCATTTTAAAGGGGTTGTCCGACCATATTATCACATTCATTGTATACAGCAGAATAACAAGGCTCCAATAAACTGTTACATATTGCTTTATACTTTGGCGCCATCTGCTGTTTCATAGAGTGTACCAGAATGAAAGTCGCCGATCAAGGCTGGAGACCTGATGGTCGCCCCACATGCTCATTCAATACATCTAGGTTTCTGCTCTTCTTGTCTTGAGGAGGCAAAGCAATTTTATGATTTGCCTTATGGTCTCCATTCGCTCGAATCATATCCGACTTGATTGGTCTTGTAAGATCCCTTTGAGTATCACCTGGCCATCCACGTGTATCCTCGATAGTCTGGTGTGCGCATGAGCCACCGTGTACGTTTGGGGTCGGCACCAGGTGCAATATATCCTACCTGACACTACATGAGGCCTGCGCGTGGCCGGAGAGAATGGTAGCAGCGCAGACATCGGCTGTATTGGATGCACATATATAAATAGCGCGACTACACTTTTTGTGATATCCTCTGTTGGCATAATTTTTATGAATTGTGACTCAGAGGAGAGACTACGGGCGTCCTTTAACCAGAGGTGAATACAATGGGGCACATTACTTACCCGTCCCTGCGTGATCTCCGATCCGGAATAGTGTGCTGCGTGAATGCCGATGACGCATATCTGGAACTTTGTAGTGATGTCGATTCATGACGATTGTGCCCTCACCTACTATCCTGCAGTGTCGCTTCCCCGCGTCAGTCCCCAGATGCACCTTCTTCGTCCTGGTGCATGTACGTGCTTGGTCCGTTTATTCGCTGTGCGGGAATCCTAAGGATCCTGCGGCCCGATATCCTGCATGTGTCCGCGTTCCGCCACTCAGGTCCCCCGTAGTTCACCCTTCTTCTTCCTGGTGCTGTAATGCATTGTAGCCGGTGCTACTTAATCGCTGTTTGTGCAGGGGAGTCACTAAGTCGTGTGTATGCACGGTTTCAGAGCCAAGGGTAGTGATTAATGTAATCACAAGAAGATCAGGTGGTCCAGGGAGTGCTTAACATCTCATTCCTTTCATTTATAGGTCGGACAGTGTAGGGTGATTGGACAATGGACGACTCCAGTTTTGAAGTTAAGTTCCCCCATAAGGTTGTGTAATAAAGACAGTCCCGTGCGGCCCCAGGACCACGGTTTGGTGTCACGTGAAAGCCGGCGCCCAATTGCAACCAGAATCCGACATCGCTTGATTACACAAGATCAACATCCATTTTGAATACCTTCCTAGCGGAGCACAAATCGGAAGTATGTCGGATGTTGGCGGTTCTGCGGAAAGAACCACTTAATATAACAGGACAGCCACTAATCTTTTTAATCTGCCCACAGTGTTTTATACTTGTTGCTGACGCTTTCATTTGCCCTGCGTGGCTCGATCGGTGCGCCCCCCCGAAACTTGGAAAACCCAATGAGAGGGGCGGGTACAGGCCGAAATGGAATAGTATGGGGACTTAGCAAAATAAGCCCATACTCCTGGAAAGGTGTTCAGGGATGACGTGGCTTTAATGACATACACTGGATACAATGGACATTTACTCGGTTTCAATTCTGCGACAGTTCCCTTTAACACTTTTGTTAGAGTAAATGTTTTGTAACTGACCAATCAGATAAAACGTTTGTCCTTGATACAACCTCGCTGGCTGTTCACTCTATCCTGATGTAAGGTTGTCGTTTGCTCGCTCCCGAAACATGGCAATCAATGAGTAGAGAAACACCCCCACTTTTTTTTCACACGGATTTTGGAGCCGCTCGGTTTGTTTTTTCAGTTTTTCCGTGTAATAACATACTTAGAGAGAGATAGAAATAATTAGATATTTTATCATAGAATATGAATCTCCAGTTGTGGGGCCAGGTCCACCTATACGATTGGTTCCAGCTCAGTCCGGCTGTTGATCTTGCTACCGGTGGTGAAGGTCATGACATTTGTACACAGAAGTGCGTGACTCCTAGTGTGACTCATTGTTCAAAATTGCTGCGTGAGTGACAGAGCCATGGTTAGCCGCCGGCCCCCCCCTATTCTTTTCTCCCCTCCACCCCTCGACCCCGGCACCCGTCCTCTAGGCTAGATCTGCTCATTATCCCTCCCTTTCCTGCCGGCTCCTGAGTGTGACTTCGAGCGCAGACACAGACCTGGGAATCTTAGGAATCTCTTCCAACTAGACTGGATGTTGCACAACCGTGCGAGGCGAAAACGCCGAGACTCGGCAAAGTATCAGCTGCAAGGTTCAGTGGCAACAAGTGAAAGGTGTGTGTCGGGTCTTTTTTTGTATACATTTTTTTGACCTAGCCAGAACAAGTGTGAGGTGCAATGTGCTAAATTTAAAGTAGAGCGCCCCCCTGTGTGCAGCGGAGGCTACCAACCAACGCTAGCATCCATCAATACCTAGAGTACGGACAAGTCTGAAAGGCATCACGATGCGCAATACCATCGTTAACGCCTTCAAGTTCTGCGGGTGCATGTGTCAGAAATATGTCATAGGACCAGGTTTCCCTATCCTGGGCGAGATGGTACGTGAGCTGACATTTTCCCCATGTCGCAATACGTCCCCCCATAACGCAAGTTCATCCAGGGAGCAGAGAGAAAAACAACGACTGTCCATATTCAGCTACGGAACCACAAACTAGATGCGTGTACCATAAAGGTGCAGTAAACGGTTCGGGTTGGGGATGGTCGTTGCGAATTCTGTGGGGAACATCAATGGTAGCGGGCCTCCGGTGATGTCGTTCAATTAAAAATTAGAAGTCAACTTGACATGGGGGCGAAAAGTTGTAGTAAAAAAATCTCTGGTCTTGTGTTCACGTGGGTCTACATTGTATCCTATGTGTGCGGGCGCTATTGTTGTATGGTCTGTTTTTGCCCGTGCAACAGACTTACATACTACACCTGAAGTACCGTCTGTAGGCTGAGCTATGTGGAGTGGGTTTCCATTGTTGGTGCTGCTGCCATGAGTGCACGGGAAAAGATTCCAAAACAAAGGAACCTTTGCCGGTAGTGCCCTGCGGTCTTCGTGGAGCCCGCTGATTCTCGGTCCTGATTGTTTGGTTCCCCGGTCAATCACAGTGACACTAGACCTGCGGGAGAGTGTTACAGCGGTGGGTCTAAAATGATTTGTCTTGACGTCGCGCCGCATCCCTGTTGATAACTACAGCCAGTAGATTGAAAGTAACAGAGGGGGACTTGACTCGGTATTATAGCCTACATGACTTAGGTTTTGTTTGTAGATTCCTGTTACTCAGGGGGTAAGCGTGCAGTAACATAGTTCCATCATTTGGAATGCTGTATTTCGCCAAAGGGCCGCGAAGCGTCAATGCACTGTAAGATTAGTCGGTCTCCGTTGACCCCGACCAATCACTAATAGACAACAATAGGGGTGTTTTCATATCACACAAGCATCGATAATGTCAATTATACCAAGTACCCACCATCAATCGCTTGTTTCTGTAGCCTCTGGTGCCAGTTACGCATGATGGGGTACACAATGGCTGTGATGGGGTATCTGGAACTAAAACCTCCTCCGCACCTCTGAAGTCACGTACTATTGAATATCTTAGTGCCCCAAGGGCCTGGGAAATCACTGAAGATCTCACAAACACACCTGTTCTATGATGGTGACTCCCTACAAAATGGCTGGCTTGATTTTTAATTGCTACAACTTCCTAGTCAATCTTTTATTGGCTTAGAACAACCATATCGACGGAATATGTCATATATCCCTTATGCACTCGCGGCGCTCACTTTATTAGGTCCACCATGCTATACCGGGGTGGACCCCTTTTGCCTTCATAACTGCTCAATTCGTCGTGGCATAGGTACAACAAGGTCGCTGGGCTCCCTCAAGATTTTGCGCAATTTTGGAGGCATGTGATATGTAGAGACGTGGTTGCTCTGGTGTCTGAGCAATTGCGATAGTCCTTCCTTATTAGTATTTCGCGACAAAGGTATCTGCCTTGTGTTCCAGTCTGGACTCTAGAAGAACTTTATTATACAAACTATCGGAGATGCGCAAACCAGTTTCTGGCAGGGAGAACATTGCCTTATCTGGCTGGCTATCCAGAATTTCTATTTTACTCAGACACTCTTTTATCCAAAAGATGTGGGTCTACTCAAAGAATTAGTGACGTTTTGTACTTAACTGAATATTACATTACCTAGGAGGTTTTTGCACCTGACTAATATCTGCGCAAACTTTCGTGTGTCTGAAAATGATTATTCTTCTACTACAGCTACAGGGCTTCCCATGTTGTATGACTGATCAAGGCGCAAAAACAACAGAAAAAACAAGTGATAAATGTGGCCCAAAGCTTCCTTCTAGGTATTGTAAAATGGCAGGTAGGGACTTCTCAAGTGACTCTCCCCCTGCAACCACTAAACTTGACTCATCTCATATGAAAATGAGGTAAGAAGAGTCATGTTTGTCTGATTTTGGAGGAGATTTTTTTTATAGGAAAACGGGTGAGATTTCACATAAAAGAGAGAAATATAGAAAGGACATTTCATCCCTGACCTGAGGGGCCAGTATTTTAGTGGGGTAAAATCTTGTGACAGGTTCTCTTTTAGGGTGCGGTACATTCCCTCCCCTCAATAACCGCATTGTTCTCTTTTAGGGTGCGGTACATTCCCTCCCCTCAATAACCGCATTGTATCGGGTGCCGTGGAGTCGAGTGCTATTTACCATGGAAAGTGCTGGCCTTCCGGGAGCCGTGAATCTCCTTGGCGATGAACTGCAGTGTAACAGAAAAGTGGAACAATAAAGCTTTTCTTACTTAATAAAATTAGACATTTTGTAGCCAAAGTAAATTTCATCCAATGGCCTCCACGCTGAGCCTGGAATCTGTGGTCTTCTAGGTTTTGAGTTAGAAATCCGTGGATTGTGCTGTTATGTATCAATATATAATATATAATATTACTGCTTCTATTTAAAGGGGTTGTCCGACCATATTTATCACATTCATTGTATACAGCAGAATAACAAGGCTCCAATAAACTGTTACAGTATTGACTTTAATACTTTGGCGCCATCTGCTGTTCATAGAGTGTAACCATATGAAAGTCTGCCTATCAAGCTGAGACCTGATGGTCGCACATGCTCAGTCAATACATATAGGTTTCTGCTCTGCTTGTCGGGAGGAGCAAAGCAATTTATATTTGCCTTATGGGATCCATCGCTGAATATTCTTGTGGCTTGTAAGATGCCCTTGAGTAACCTGGCCGCCGTGTATCCTGTTATCTGGTGTGCGCATGCGCCACCTTTTGTTTTGTCCGGAGCCAGGTGAATGATGCACATTACACTTCTGGCCTGCACGTGGCAGGAGGAGAGGTACACACTCTGCTGTTTGGATATATAAATAGCGCGCTACTAGATATCTGTTTTGCATAATTTTTATGAATGAATCTAAGGAGACTACGGGCGGTCCTTTACCAAGAGGTGGAATACAATGGGGCACATTTACTTACCCGGTCCCTGCGTGATCTCCGATCCGGAATGTCTGACGAGGAAGAACTCTGCCGCGATTCATGAAGATTGTGCCCCCGATATCCTGCATGTGTCGCTTCCCCGCTCAGGTCCCCAGAGTTCACCTTCTTCTTCCTGGTGCATGTAAGTGCATTGTCCGTGTCATTGTAGTGGGTGCCGTGGGTCAGTGCTATTACCATGAATAGTGATGGTTCTTTACCGGGAGCTATGAACTCTCTTGGTGCGGGGAGCACGGAGGCGAATTTCACGCTTTGCCTTGTGACTGACAAACGAGATGGTTGCTCCAGTGGCTGTTTGTAACAGGAAAGTTGAACAATACAAGCTTTTCTGACTAATAAAATTAGACATTTGTAGCCAAAGACATTTCATCCAATGGCCTCCACGCTGAGCCTGGAATCGTGGTCTTCTAAGGCTTTTGAGTTAGAAATCCGTGGACTTGTGCGTTGATTAATGTATAAGATATATAATAGTGTAAATATAAGCTCTATTAAAGGGGTTGTCCGACCAATTTATCACACTAATTGTATACAGCAGAATACACACCAGGGCTACAATAACTGTACAGTATTGACTTTAATACTTTGGCGCCATCTGCTGCTAATTAGAATAAAAATATGACCAGTCACACCTATCAAGCTGAGACCTGGATGGTCGGCCATTGCTAAGTTCAACACATGTAGGTTTCGCCTCTAGCTTTGTAGGGGAGGCATTGCAAAGACAATTATTATTTATATTGCATTATAGTGGATCGCATCGCTGGAATTTCTTTGTGGCTTGAAGATGGCCCGTTGAGTAAACCTGGCCGACGTGATATCCTGTTATCTGGTGGCGCATGCCGCCACCTTTTTGTTTGTCCGGAGGCCAGGTGATGATGGGCACACATTACACTGCTGGCCTGCAAGTGGCAGCGAGAAGGGTATAGGTGCACACTCTGCTTTTGGAGATTATAAATAGCGCGCTATAGCTATCTGTTTGCATAATTTATGAATGAATCTAAAGGAGACGATGGGGCGGTCCGTTACCAAGAGGTGGACACACAAGAGGCCACATTTACTTAACCCGGTCCCTGCGTGATCTCCGATGCCGTAACAATGTCTGACGAGTGAAGGAAAACTCTGCCGCGATCATGAAGATATTGTGCCCCGATATCCTGCGATGTGTCGTTTCCCCGCTCCGATGCGCCAGAGTTCCACCTTTTCTTCCTGGTTGTCATGTAAGTTGCATTCCGTGTATAAGGCGCATTGTTGCGGGGAGCTCCTACAGATCCTGCAACCGATATCCTGCATGGTGCGCTTCCCGCTGTAAGGTCACTGCGAGTTTCACCTTCTTCGCCCTGGGTGCATGTAAGTGCATTGTCCATGTATAATCGCGGTTGCGGGGGAGGTCGACTAACGACTCGTGCGCCGATATCTGTTGCATGGTGTCGCTTACCCGCCGCTCAGGTTCCACTGGGGGTTACACCTTCTTCTTCCCTGGTGCATGTAAGGTGCATTGTCCTGTATAATGCGCGTGAGGGGTAGACGTCACTAAGATAGTAGGGATGCCGCAGGATATCCTGCATGTGTCACTTCCCCGCGCAGGTCCCTGGAGTTCAACACTTCTTCTTTCATCGGTGTCATGTAAGTGCAGGGTTGTGTTATTACAATGATGATGTGCGGGATAAGTCCATACAGTCCTGGCCGCACCGATACTGAAGTGTCGCTTGTGCCCGCTAGGTCCCCGAGTTCACCTTCTTCTTCCTGGTGCAGTGTAAGTGCATGGCTCCGTGTGTATAATGCGTGTGCGAAGGGTCACTAAGTCGTGCGTTGTCAGATTATCCTGCATTGTGTCGCTTCCCCGCTCAGGTCCCAGGTGTTCACCTTCTAATTCCTGGTGCGAATGGGAACGTGCATGTCCGGTGTAAATGTGCTGTGCAGGGAAAGTCACTCAGACGTGCACCGGATATCCATGCATGTTGTCGCTTCCACGCTCGGTCCACGGAGTTCAATTACATTCTTTTCTTCCTGGTGAATGTAAGTGCAATGTCTGTGTATTAATGTGGTGCGGAGAGGTCACTAGGATCCTGTCCCGATATCCGCATGTGTCGCTTCCCCGCTCAGCCGCCTTGGGGCACGTATCACGCGTCTTCTACCTGGTGCATGTAAGTGCATTGTATTTGGTTAAAATGTGATGTGGCGGGTGGTCAAGATAAAGGATTGTGCGCTTCCAGATATTCCTGCATGTGCGCTTCCACGCTCAGGTCCCCGGAGAGTTATGTAATACCTTCTTCTCCTTGTGCATGAAGTGCATGTCCGTGTATAATGCGCTGGCGGGAGTACACTGAAGATCATGCGCCCATATCCTGAATATAGGGTCGCTGTTCCCCATACAGGTCCGCCGGAAGGTTCACCTTCTTCTTCCTGGTGCATGTAAGTGCTTGCTCTGTGATGCGACACAATTTTGAAGTTAAAATCCCACGGTTTAGTCCAAATCCGTTCGGCACCCTGGCACCACCGATTTGTGTCGAACATGAAAGCCGGCCCCCCGCCCCAAGGGCACCAGAGATTCCGACGCAGCCAAAAACACCATTTTAAATCCCAGTCACAGCGCGCAAAATGGATATATTGTCGGGATGTGTGGTATGCGGACCATTAGTAAATAAGCCCCAATGTTTTAATCTGCACCACGGTTTTATAACTTTTGTGCGACGACAAATCCCGGCGCGTATCCCGAAAATACATTGGAAAATCCACAATTGGACATGGGCCGTGGGACCTTAGAAGAATTAGCCCCATAATCTGGAGGTGTTCAGGTGCTTAATGACACACTGGTAGGGTGGTATATTAGGTCAATTTTCTGCTGGGACAGGTTCCCTTGAAGAACACTTTTGTTTAATTAGCAATGTTTTTGGTACACTGACCAATCAGAAAAAGGTTTGGTCTTGAATACACCATCGCTGGATGTTCAACGGCTTATGCGAAAAAGGTGGCTGGTGTCCACCGAAACAATTGCATCATGGAAATAGGAGGAAATCACCAGTTATTTCACGATTTGGAGAGCGCTACTTTGTTCTTGGACTTATAGCGGATAGATAGAATAATATAACGATACTAGAGATAGATATTGTTATATAAATAGATCCCCTTTGCCGTTCCCCGGTATATGACAAAGCAAGTGGCTGGACTGTATCCGGGATGTATGACTCCCGATGCGCTTATCCCATTGACTGTAAAAGCGCGCGCTGCAGATCAGGCTGGCGGACCCCCCTAATGCTTCCCCCTCCCGACATGACGCAGGGCACCTTAGGTAAATCTGCTCATTATTCCCTTCATGCCCTCCTGAAGTGTAGGAGCGCAGGGATCAAAGAGCTGGAAATCAGTATTAGGGAACTCTTTCCACTGATGGGATTGGGCATCGTGAGGCGAAACGCGAGACTCGGCCAAATATTCAGCTGCAGGTTCAGGAGTAGTGGCAAAAAAGGGAATAAGTTTGGGGATTTTTTTTTAAACTTGTTGTAGCCAGAATACAAGTTGTGATGTGCAATGTTCTAAAAATTTAAAGTAGAGCGGCCCCCTTGTGCATGCAGCGGAGGAACCGACAATGGGAGGCAAACCAATAACACGTAGGACACCATCAATACGCAAGGTAAGTACGGGCAAGTCTGTAGGGAGAGGCTCATCATCGTAAACACCTGGAAAGTTCTGCGCGTGCAGTGTCAGAAATATGTCGAGAAGGGTGTTTATTGAGAGTAAAGGGGCGCGGTCCCCCCTCCTCACACACTCCCATGCATGTTAGGTTAGCAGGAGAAGATCAGTAGTCAATCGTTCAGACACAAAAATGCTCATATTCATCTCGAAACACAGAAATTAAAAAAAAAGCAGTGTACATAAATGGCACGTAAAGGGTGTGTGGATGTTTGCAAATCAGGACCATTATGGGCCCCTAGGGTTAGGTTAGTGGTGGGTAATCTGCCATTACAAAAATTAAGCAACGTTGGAAAAAAAATGTATTAGTAAAAAAACTCTCTTTAAACTGATTTTTGTGTGTACAGATCTATGCAGGATGCTGTTTGTGTTGCCGTTGGTAACAGACTACAAGCAAGGACCTCTGGTAGTCTGATCATGGGTTGTGTATACATTGTACTTGCAGAGGGGCAAAGATTCCAAAACCTTAGGGGCTCATTTTGTGGAGCCGTGAATGGGTTCCATATTTGTTCTTTCACCATACAAATTAGACCTGGTGTAGATTTTACATTTGGGTCAGAAGTTAACATCTCGGCCTCTCCTTTGATAATCAGCCAGTAGATTATGAAAGTACAGGGGGACATGACTGCAGGATTAGACTACACTTAGGTTTTGTTGGAGTCGGTATCCATGGAGGCAACATAGGTCAACATTGGAGCTGTGCTGCACAAAGGGAACGGAACGCGTCACTTCACTGTAAGATTAGTCGGGTCCCGTTGGCGACATCCGACCAATCCCTAAGAGACAAGATCATAAGGGGTGGGTGGTTATCAATAATCAGATCGATAATGTCAATTACCATGACCCCCACCAATCACTGTCTTTCTGTAGTCTCTGGTTTGTGACCGAGAGGGCAGTTACCATGATGGGGTCAATGGGTGTGATGGGTACTGGAAAGCTAAACCTCTCCCCACCTCTGAAGTCAATACATTGACATATTCTTATTGCCCTCAAGGGCCTGGGACCTAATCACTTGAAAGATTCACAAAACAAAGCAGTGTTCTTTAGATGGGGTTGTGACGCCTACCAAAATGGGCGACTGATTTTTATTGCCTGACGCACTTCTAGTCAATCTTTTATGGATGTAGACCCAGCCATACTCATACCGGATATTCAGATATACCCTTATACACTCACCGGCACTTGTATTTAGGGTATGGTCTCACATTGCTAGTAAAAAAACGGGTTGGATCCCCCTTTGCCTTTCAGCACTGCCATTCCAATTCTTCGTGGCATAGCTATGTTGTAGTCTAGGACCGCATTAACCTCTTTACTCTAATATTGCCAAGGTTTCAAGATTGATCCATTCATTGCCCTAGGGACAACTGGATGTGGACCACCAGGGATACTGAGAGCAACCTTTGCCTGCGTCCAAGCCACTTATGGATTATAAGATGGGTCAATCTTCTCTGTTCTAGACACATGGAGGTGCCATAAGTCTTCACTCACCATCTTGTGTTGGAAACTCACCACCACTTTTAGACCATTTAATTGACCACGATATAAATTGATGCAGTTCTATAAACATACAACCAAAAGGACCTGATTCGGCAACTTGGGTACTGTTCCACTGCTAGCGGGATGAATCATTACTATAGATTGCATAGCACAATCACTTGCCTTTCACATGCGTAAAGTAAATGTTCCAGATTCATCAGACCTTGTTCAGGACCTCACTTTTTTTCAGGTGTTTTAGAAGTTCCTCTATGAAGGTTCCAGTGTGGAGGATATGCAGCCTTCACCATCAGGTGAAGAGTTTTTGCTGTCTTCGTGACTTGTTCCGATAAATAATTGACTTATGTACATGTGAACACAAGGCCCACATCATCCGCGTTGGCGTTACCCAGTTTGTAATCCTAATTTGGGATTAGTTGGCTAGACATTTCCGGGACAGTTGAGGACTCATTTTACGAGTAGGACCCTCTACAAGGTAGACAATGAGCCGAAGTCGAACTGTAAGCGCCAAGACAGAATTTGTTCTGTTTTTATTGGGTACACCATTTCATTTATATTTAGAACTGAGGGGCAATAATATAGGCTAATCAAAGAGTACTGTTCCAATAACCAACAAAAAAATCATTCCCCGACACAATTGAAGGACGCCGAATCGTATAGACTATCAATACCATAACTTGTTCCGGATTTGTGGGATGTCGAGTCCCTGGCAATTTTAAATGATACCGATGTGACTCATAGGGGGCGTGATCATGTGAGATGCTTCTTCGATAGGCCATCATTGAGGGAAAACAAGATGATGATCGAGTAGATTATCCCTCCTTAATTCCAGACAAAGAATTATTTATTTGAAACATCGCTTTTCACTACGATTTATAGAGTTTTAAGCGTCGTCCTTCACGGAACGAGATTCTTGTGATCTTCATGTATGAGTTTAGTTACTTTTTCCACACTGGGGGATTGGAGACGGAATGCTAGAGGATAAGGTCATGTAATAGACAATTTGTGATTGAGATGGAATGATGATGAGTGAGGTAATACATGAATTTAAAGGACGGTTTATGAATTGGTCCAAATTGATAATTGGGTAAAGGGTGTCCTACTATAAGTATAAAATATTAAACTAATGACCTCCGGGCAGGGCTAAGGAAACCTTTGTCAACTTTCCTTCATATGAAATTCTCCAGCGATCCTCCCGACGGTCCGGGAGCGGTCCCTAGGTCCTTCTTTCTTCTTTGTCCTCCGGACCGTCGCTCCCCAGCTCACTTACTGAAGGAAACACTGATTCCCGATAGGTCCTTGAAGTAGGGTCCTTAGGTCCTCTTCTGTCTTGTTACCTACCCGACCATCAGCCCCATCTCACTCGACTAGAAAGTTGACCACACAATGATCTTCCGACTGGATCCTGAGCAGGGCCCTGGCCTTTTTTCTCTTTTGTGCGCTCGCCCGACACATCCTCCGCAATCCTCACGCACTGAAGGAAACCACATTGATCTTCCCGACGGTCCTGACGGTCCGTCCTTCTTTCTTCTTTGTCCTCCGACCATCTCCCCTCTCCTCATGAAGGAAAAACCACTTGATCTTCCCAACAGTCATGAGGTCCCTTGGTCCAATCTTTCTTCTTGTCCTGCCGACCTCCTCCCCATCTCCACTACTGAAAGAAACACATGCGATCTTCCCTATCGTTCCTGAAGTGGACCCTAGGGGTCCTTCTATTCTTCTTGCTCCGGACCGTCCTCCCCATCTCACCTACACTGGAAAGAAGAAAACTTATGAATTCTTCCCGACGGACCTGGGCCCTGGTCATCTTTCTTCCCTGTCCTCCGGGACGTCCATCCCATCTCTACTCACTGGAAGGAACAAAGTGATCTTCCCAACGGTCCTGAGGTCCCTGGTCCTTCTTCTTTTTTGTCCTCCCGACCATCCTCCCCATCTCACTCACTGAAGGAACACATGATCTTCCCGACGGTCCTGAGGTCCCTGGTCCTTCTTTCTTCTTTGTCCTCCCGACCATCCTCCCCATCTCACTCACTGAAGAACCCATGACTTCATCCGACGGTTCAGGGGTATCCATGGGTCCTTCTTTCTTCTTTGTCCTCCGGACCATCCTGCCACACTCACTCACTGAAGGAGAACACCTGGATATTCCCGACGGTCAGGGGCAGGCGTTATAGGGTACCCTGGGCCATCTTCTTCCTTGTCCTCCGGACCGTCCTCCCCATCTCACTCACTGAAGGAACACATGATCCTCCCAATCGTCCTGAGGTCCCTCCCTGATCCATCTTTCTTCCTTGTCCTCCGGACCGTCCTCCTCATCTAAGTCACTGAAGGAACAAATGGATTCTTCCTTTCCAATATTTGATTGTAGTGGACAACATGTATTCTTTCTGTAGGGCTAAAGACAAGCTCTGTCATGGCAGCATACTGTGATATGTGCAATCCGTGATGTGCATAGCCACGCACAAAGAAGAGGGTGCACGTTCATTAGGTCCACTCAGCTGTGGAGAGACGGGGAAATGTGCAGGGACCAGAAGAAAGTGCGGGGCGTGACGGGAGTTAAGTACCGCATTCACAATGGGAATGGTTGATAAAGAGAAAGAATTACTTCTAAACAATCTATTGCCCATTATTTGTACATTTTAGGCTAAAGGTTGCCAAAGACCCTTAAGGTTTAGGCTCTGAATGTGGCTGTGTATGAAAGGTCCTACTGATTCTGTAAGTCCCACGTAATCCTAAAAAATAGAGTTTGCTTGGATTTAGGGGGGGGGGGGGGACAGCAATAGGGTCGTGATAGAATTACCTTTGATTTCCTTTAGTAAACACCTTTTCCAAGAAGCCTCTCCGGCTCATTAGCATAATTATACAAGTGATTTTTTAGAAGGAGGGAAGGAGGGCCATGGATAACAAATATAAGAAGATTCCCACAGTTACAATGTCTGGGTCTATGAGTAAGTGTCCCTAGTTTAACATGATGGATTTGATGGTAGATTTCCTTTAAAGCCGAATGCAAACCATCAAAGCTAGAGGCACAGAGGTGTTTGATGTTATGGTCAGAAGTTGTCGTTTAATGACCCACGTACTTCTAAAAATCCCTTATCAGTCAAAAAAAAAAGAAAAAAAGTGTAAACAGTGAGTGAGTTGTGAAAACAGAAAAAAAACTCTGGACATAGAATTTGGTTTATTTTTCCAATCCACTTGACTTTGAGGGTAGTTAAAAAAAAAGTTAACTTGAATAGGAGCGGAGGAAGATAAAAGAAACTCGCCACATAAATAAAGATGAGTCGGGAAAAATCAAAGTATGTTATTCTTTATTAAGAGTATCAGAAATAGCTAACCTTGAGTCAATTGTGTCGACGACATCACTATATCGATTCGCGATTTTGAAAACTTTGCCAATATGATCTAAAATATCCCCACGCGAAGTAGAGGCATCTGTCCAGCGGTCCGTGACTTGTTACACACTGCATGCGGAATAGGGGCTAGTTGTGAGATTCGGCTCTGAGATGATTGAGCGTGAGACGCTTTAAGTGCCTCCACATATAAAGGATTGGGCTGATGAATTTTAAGGCTGTGGAGAAGGCTTTGGGACAAGAGACAGCAGCTAGCAGCCGTAGTTATAACACTACAGCCTTATGTTGTCTCGGACAATCAACCGCCTTATCCGCAGTCTCGTACACTAATGATGGAGGTACCGCCGCGCCTCTAATCATCCGACGTTATCGCTGTCTGTTCAGAAGCAAGTAGGTTAATAGTGGATTCTCAAATAATCCCTGAATTTTTTTTTCGCTCTAACCCAGAGTTGTCCGCCCACCTCCACCCATGCCCCCTTATCAAGTGCCCCAAAAAGACACGCCCCCCTGCCTCCCCCCTCGGCTCGAGCGCTCATATTCTGAGTATTTGCCTGTCAATTTGGATGGAGACCCCTAGCAAATGTTGTCCTCTAGGCCAGAGCAGTCAAATGAGATGAAAAACTTCCTAAAATTAAACTGTACATTTGTTGTGTGCGATAACAGAAAGGGGCTGCAAATTGCAGTCCTATGAATTGTGAGATCCTCTTGCTCGATCACCCCATTTTAGACAGTTACAAAATACATTTAAGATCTGTAAAGGAAAATCGGAGTGAGGGAAAAGGAATGTAATTAATAGAAAAAAGACTACCTGATAAAGGTGTTTTTTTGGCACAGTAGAAAAGACTTTCACCCATCATAACTTTTTCCCAAGTTTAGTGGTTAGCACTATTGTAATATCTAAAGACATGACATTTATTTAAATTGGCCAAGATGGCTTCTAAGTAGAGATGGGCGAACATACTCGTCCGAGCTTGATGATTTTTCCGTTGGCTTCGAAGCAATTTAGCCATACTCGAAAACTGCTCGTTGCTCGGACCGAATAAGTTGGCGCCACATAATAGGGCCGCTGAGAAGAAAAATGGCATCGCCGCCGCTTTGCTTTTTGGCGGCCAGAAACAGAGCCCAAATAATTCGTCACAAGTCCAGGAGGCATCTGCGACTAGCACCCAGCAGACGGTCGGTACCCCTTACAAACGTCGTCGATAGCAGTGGTTGGCTGGCAAGTTCCACGGAGAGACCCTGGGATTATGAAGCTAGAGCCGATGACGGCTCGCGCTGCTCGGATTCAGATCGTCGCTTAGGGATGCCGCTATGGAGAGGAGGAGCGTGCTGATGGTCAGGGAAAGCAGGTTAGGTGTTCTATTAGCTTACTGTTAGGCAGGTCCGTGAGTCTCCAAAGAACCCGCAACAGCCCTTCTTAGGGCTACAATAACGTTCTACTTATGTATTTTTTGTTTGTTGGGCGGGGTGGATGGCTTGCCTGGCACTAGTGTGCAGACAGTACCATATTGTTGAGGAATTTAGGAAGTGTGAAGGGGAGGGAGGAAAGTGGCTACAGTTTGGGAGTTATCGAATGTATTTAATTTACTTGTTTATGGCGAATTAGTGACGCACATATCACCTCAGAGGCACACCAAAGTGGGAAAAGTTATTAGGGGTTTGATTTCAATTAGGCACAGTCTGCCAGTTCTTTTTAGTTTTACGTTTTATTCTTTTCATAATCTTCCAGGGGCGTCACTATCTCATGCAGTGTGCTTACTAATTGCTTAGAATTAATAGCCAAACGGAGTAGAGTCCAGACGGCACGTAACGCCGTCCAATAAGGCGTTATTAATTAAGTATTTTGATTATTCTGGTTGTCTGATGGTGGCGTCCTCTGCTGCAGTGCCACAAAATATATCTATGTCCAATGTGATGGGAGATTATGGGAGTTGTAGAGCGATGAGACTTGGTCGAACGTTGTGTTGAAGGCGCTTTAGTGACCGCACATACCATCGCAAAGAAGAAGTATGTGGGAAAGTTTTTAGGGAAGGTTGGATGCTCACTTAGGCAACAGAATTAGTCAGCTCATTGGTCCTTTTTTTTTACGTTTATTTGTTCATAACTCAGCGTTCATCTCATCAGTGTGCTTCATTACTTGGCTAGAAAATAGCCAAAGGAGAATCCAACCGGCTTCCTTACGGCATTACAATAGCGGTTATATATATTTTATTTCTGGTTTTGATCTGACTTGTGGCTGGACGTTGGCTGTAGTGCACTCTCCTACCGATATTGTGAGGAGAAGTCAAAATTGGAAGGTGAGATGAGACTTGAGACCGCTTATAGGAAATATTACTGGGTGATGTTTAGCGATTTCGTGACGGCACATATCCATCGCCCAAAGGGCAGAAGTGGGATTAATTTATTGGGGTTGGATTCACTTAGGCACAGTCTTGCCAGTACTTTTTATTTTACGTTTTATTTGTTAATAACTCAGCGGTCATCTCATCTGCGCGCGTAGCAGTAGGCCTTTCCATATCTTGGCCTAGAAAATAGCCATGGGAGACAAGATCCTAAACGTTGTCCTTGACTTAGGGCGTACACAATAGCGTTATATAGTATATTTCTGGTATGATCTGCTTTAGGTGGCTTGTTAGCTTGTGTAGTGCATCTTACTACCCATGATTGTGGGGAATTCTGCAGTGAGACTTGGAAACGATGTGGTGTAGCGCTTAGTGACGCAAATATCCATCGCATAAACTGAGACCGATAGTAAGTGGGACAATTTATTAGGGGTGGGATTCACAATTGAGGACGTCTGCTTCCCGATTACTTTTTATTTTATCGTTTATTATTTTCATTAACTCAGGAGTCATTGCTGATTCAATCTTTGAGGCAATTAGTTAGTGTGCCTTTCTTGACCTGGGGCGTAGAAATAGGCCACTAGGCAATAGAGTGGAATAGTCATCGTTGGTTTTAAAAACTGAGAAAACACCAAAAAAAAAACAAACAAAAAACACAAAGAAAAAAAGGAAAAAATAATCACTGTTGTGGTATAACACTTCATGTCAAAATGTTTAAAACCAGAGTGAATGAGTAGGTGGGTAGAGGAACGAGTGGGGGAGGGCCGGGGACGGCATAGGAGGGGACAATAAGGTTGTGGCGCCATAGACTTACTGACAGGGGGGTCCAGAGGGCCATGGTCCTGGGCGGGGTTTGAGAAACCACCTGGCTGATGAGGGCGGGAGCAGACGGGAAAGACCACAGGCGAAACTCCCCCGGATGTTCATGTCTGTGAAGTTACTGGGATCTGGTAGAGCAACTGGGCATTGAAGGTCACACACTCATGAACAGTGCGGACAGCACCGGTGAGGGTCGGTGGATTGCCGACGACTGCTGGTCGAGCAATGTCCACAGCAGTCTTCCACGGGCACGTCCACCACTGTCACAGCGATAATCGGCACGCCTCCATAGCTCTACTTGCAGCTCAGGCCTCCTCACACCCCTCCCAGGAAAAAATGGCAAATATTTGAAACCGGGGCCATACTCTGAGGAACTGTTTTATGGACCCTTTCCACAGTCAACAAAAACACTGTCCGGTGGAGCTGACTGAGCAATTTTCTGATGCCAGGTTTTCCACCAGTCGCAAGGTCAGTAGGCCTAAAGTTGTGGGTATGTATGAGGACCTCTTGACGTGGACGTTTAGTGAAGCAGGGTACAAGAGGGTCCGCAGCGATGAGGAGGACGCCGGTTGTCGTACCAGTGTGGTGAAGTTGTTGTCCGGGGACAGGAAGTCCGCGGGCCGTAGGAAGCAGGATGAAAGGGATGTCGCGAGGTATGGTGAGGGGGGCGGCGGGACAGACCGGCCAAGACTGGGTTGAGAGGTGTACGGCCGGGTGAAACA
This sequence comes from Engystomops pustulosus, assembly GCA_019512145.1. NCBI lineage: Eukaryota > Metazoa > Chordata > Amphibia > Anura > Leptodactylidae > Engystomops > Engystomops pustulosus. Next base: position 42,693 of record WNYA01001323.1, on the reverse strand, counting down.
CAGTGCTTTCTCGAGACGGAGGACGAGTCCTCGACCAGAACAGTGTTGGAAAGAGGCTATAGAGTTGGTGGGGCCAGACGGACGAGGCAGGGCCAGGCTGTGCATCAGCCCGCCAAAGTGTACGTAGTGAAGCGCCATGGTGCGAGGTCTCTCCGCGGCGAGGGGCTAGATTTTCAGATAGCATGGATCGCGGTTATACTAATAGGCATTAACACGGATGACCGAATGCAGGGACGTGGTTGCAAGCTTTGCCAAACCAGGCGCAGCAGGGGTTCCAGAGCCCACTACAGCTTAAGACTTACCACCAGTCATCGCAGGCCGATTATGATATGCTAAACACCCACTAGTGATGCACCAAGCCCTAGTTGAGCCTCCGGCGCTGGATGCACCACCTAACTAGCTTCTATCCCCTTGTGTCAGCTGATCGTCAGCCCCCGCCCGGACCTGGAACAAAAACACCCCATCGTCGCTTCCCGATCCTCCACAGCATCCATCCAGCGTTTCAGCTCTCTCATGAGCCCCCAGACGCGCTGGAGCGGGAAAATAAAGATAAAGTATGGGGACAACCCACCAGCACGACCAAGCCCTAACATAATGGTCCCAACATCTTCCCAGATGTGATTTAAGCTGGAGGATGATGCTTTATGAGGCTTGAGTAGAGAACGAGGGCGCTTCGCCAACCCTCATGGCAGGCGGCCGCCCCCGGTATTCGCGTTCCCCAAGGACGCCTAATAGTACTTTTACCCGATGTGCCGTCCCACCCTGCCACCAGCAAGTGTCAGACAACATCAGCCGGGCCCTGAACCACACGCCGTTTCTGACAAGGCCACCTGACACGGACAATGTGGAAGAGTGATGCCTGAGGCAGGGCACTATATATCGCTGACGGCACATGGGTTTCAAAATTGTTGGAGGTCTAGGAGGGAACCGAGTTGACCCTGGGGGCGGGGTCATATACTGCCGAAGCGAGGGATTGCGGATTGGGCCTTGAATGCAGCTACCTTGGTCCAGGTCGTACTCAAAGGCCTAGCTATGCCTCCGTCCGTCACTCCCACCCCCTCCTCCACCTCATCCTCCGAACTACCATTCCGTGGGGCATGTGCACCATCAGTTCGCTAGCGCTATGCACTAGCTAGCAGGCCGTCGCAGTAAGTATGACTAGCAAGGAGGCGGTGCTCAAACTGATGAAGAAATAGGAGATTAATATTTTTAAAAGAACAACGCCCAAATGAGATAGTACAGAGGCCCCGGCGGAGGCATCCGGCGTACTAGGGAGGAACTAACTGTGATTCTGGGCTAGGCTACCGCTGAACCTGAAGGTCAGGAGAAGGGGTTGCGTGTTGTGAAATAGCAGGCGGCCAGGTTACCGTAATCTAGAAGGTGGCGGCTCTGCAAACGGCAGATATGGAGCCCATGTTTCGCCATGACCTGGCAAGAGAGGCGGGTATATCCGGTCTCCGAATAGTTCAGCGTCTCTTGTTCCTCCACTAGACATTTAACCCCAAGTCTGTCAGATTTGCTCACGAAGCGGGATGCGCAGATCTGGGCGCCGCATTTCAGGAAGTTCCAGCACAGATGCTGCCACTCTCAGGGTGCCAGGCGCAGCGCTCCGCCCTCCAACTGCCCGCATGACCGACTGTGGTGCGACGTGCTCCACGAGGCTTGGAATTCAAAGCCCTGACCATTTTATATACAGAGTTTAACCAGCGCAGGGGCGCAGGAAGCTGATAATTTGTTAGAAGCCAGATGGTCACAGACTTCCACGCGGAGCCAGACTATGCGTAGGTGCAAGGTACATAAGTTCAAGCTTGTCACTCAGAGTTACAGGTGGGGACGTGGACGGGGTGGGCGATGTCTGATATCTGTCAGGTGCTGAGTAACTTGAAGGAGGTCAACCACAGAGATTCGTGCTCGGCAAGTGCGAAATGTCACGCCAATATATTTACAATGCCTCAGCCCATCCCCCCCCGCTGCCCCCCTTGGGGGGGCCTGTTGAAAGAATCTCCTGTCAGCATGAGAGTCGGACGAAGGAAGCTTTGCGATCGTCACAATAGACAGGGGAAGAAGATTCCGCTTGTGGGATTCAGCCAAAGCACCCTGAGGTCTGTTTCTCAAGCGCTACGGAAGGAGGTGGGAGGGGATGAGGAGGAAAAGAGAGGAGAATGTTGGCGAGGACACAAGAGGGGACCATTCGTTTGAGTACTCATGTTCAGTCGGCTGTATGAGGACAGAAGAAGAGGTAAAGTTGGTAGGTCTAGGAGGAGGAGGAGGAAATGGCCCGTGCAGGCACAGTTGGGGGAGTGAATTCGTGTGGCGCTTCGTGGTAAGATTGGCGCATATGGCAGATTCATGACTTAGCGCTGCTCATATCCCGGAGTGACCAATCGCGTATGTCCAAAGAAAACTTGTAGTCAAGCACGATTACTGGCGTATTCACTTCCTGGACCAACGTAACAAGCAAAATCTTTACACTCTCAGCCCTGGAGAGGAAAGGCGTGTGAGAATGACATGACTACCAGCAGGCCAGGGTGAACAGCTGACTTGTGCAAACAGTATTTACCTTCTGGTAAAGACGCAGAGGCAGACCGGCGTAGTTCTGCGGGACAAGTAGGAGGGGAGGAGTAGGCGAGCAGGGCAACTTGTCCGCACTGGCAAGGGTACGCTTTACAAGGCTTTTGACAGCTTTATGTCACCACGCAAGACATGTCACCTGTCACCAGTCTCGGCAGAGTAGGGGCTGATCTTTACAGAAAGATGGTGAGGGAGTACGTAGCTGCCATACCATCGTCCCTAAATGATCCCACAGATCCCCTACAAATACTGGGTTTTCAAAGCTGGACAGGTGGAACGAACTGGCGCTGTACGGCCTTGGAGGTTCTTGCCTGCCCTGCCCTTAGTGCTCTTGTCCGAGAGGGTTTTCAGTGCAGCTGGTGGCATTCATCACCGGAATAGCGTACAAGCCTGTCGACTTGAACAAGCGCCTGACAGGCTGACGCTTATTAAGAGGAATATAAAGACTGGATTTCTCATAATTTACAATCTCCACAGGTGAAGGAAGCTCAACCTGAATAATTGTCCACTCCCTCCTCCTCCTCATTTCCTCCCGTCTCCTTCCTCTTGTACATAAGCAGAGGAAACTGGCATTTTTGACCCAGGGGCCCAATGGCTCTAGCTATAGTACTTTATGCATTTAATTTTTTGGAGGGCACCGACCCGGTCCTCTGTTTTAAACAATTTTTGGGAGTGCCACATACAGGCACTCAATCTATTCAATTTTTCTGGAGGGCCACCTACCCGTCCTCTGGTTTTTGAAAACTTTTTTTGGACATGCCCCATAAAGGCACTATCCAAATTAAATTGTTCCATAGCAGCCTCCAACACGTTGTCTCCCCATTGCTACCTCCAAAGTCGTCAATAAAGCTGCCCTCTCCATACATGTTCACACTTATCAAACGAGGTGGTGTCAGGCACAAATTGGGTGTTCTCATGGATTCCACATCAAAGTTGTTAACTTTGTCGCCACCCAGCTGTGTTATCCAACAAAATATACTGGCAACCTTTTACCATTAGGGATATTAAATTTTCAGCGCTTCTTGCGCATTGTTTACATTCCCCTCACCCGCATAACCAATACTTATAAGAAACGCTACACACTTAATTGCGTGCAGGCTGGGACCGAGTCTGACCCTGGGGCTGGTTCATATACTGCCGACGCCGAGGATTGCGGGGCCTTCCTCGGTCCAGGTTCAAAGGCCTAATATACCTCCTCCCCCAACCCTCCTCCACCTCACTCCTCTCCGAATTACCATCCGTGGACAATGGCGACATCAGTCGGTTAGCTCTAGGACAGCAGCCAGTGGCCGTCGCTAAGCGACAGCAGGCGTGGTGCTAAAACTGTGAGGCCTAGGCGATAAAAGGACACACCGCCCAAGAAGCTATTACAGGGCATTCCACACTCAAATTGTTAACTTTGTAGCCACCCTGCTGTGTAATCCCAAAAAATCTACTGGCAAACTTTTACAGTTAGGGATATATTTACAGCGCTTCTTGGCGCATCTGTGTTTACATTCCCTAACCGGCATATCTAAACTTATAAGAACGAGACTACACTGATTTATTTACAAAAGGTTATTGAAGTGCTGTTTGGGGAAGTAGACTAGAGAAAGGGGCTGGGATGGAAGAATAAGGACTAGACATGGCAGAGGAGATCGCACAGATCCAGTGCAAAGATCAAAACTAAATGTTTTAACGAGCCAACCTTTAATCTACTACTAGTTCACTCCTCCATAAATGGTCCCCTTATCACCAACGAGCTGTGTCAGGCAGAAATTTGGGTGGTTTCATGGGCTTCCATGGACTTTGTCGCCACCCTGAGTGTAATCCAAACATATACTGGCAAACTGTTTATCATGTAGCGATAGTATTTGAGCGCTTTCTGCTCACCTCCTTTGGTTTCCTCTCTGGCCACCCATTGGTTTGAAGAAGGAGTCCATTAGCGGTTATGTCGCAATGAACTCTCTAGCCTGCAGCTGCTGCGAAGCTGCTTGCATGCAGTCCCCTTGTGTCGGGTCAATTATTGCATGTTTTTTTAGATGTATCTAGACGGAGAGAGGTGTATAAGCAGGTCATGGAATATGTGCATGTCATTCCACTCTACGTCTCTCCACCTCCGCGGGAACAGAAAGGGTGTGGCAGCTCAAGAAGCGGGGATGACAACCTTTCCGCCTTATTGTAACAGCCGCCACTCCTCGCTCCCCCCCTCACGTCTGAGGGGGATATTGTGCAGAATTACATGGGGGACACTTGTATGTAGTATCTGCAAAATTCTGCAAGCTTCTGCAAACTTGTGCAAACTTCTCTTGCTCTTGCTGTGAGCTCAGCGTTTTGCAGATTGTTTTGTAAATAGAAGGTGATGAACTGTAAATAGAGTCTGCAGCTCCTGTCTGTAATGTATCTAATTGTATCTTTTATATGTGTCTGGTTGAGCTTTGTTGCTAGAAATGAGCTGTTCTGCAAAGGGGCTCAGTGCTTTCTTCTCAGATAACGCCACCCTCGGGCTGGAGTGTTTTTGCGCCCGTTTTTGCGCCTAAATGCAAAAGTCGCACGTGATGAATATCATTAGGCGCAGCAAAACATCTGGAATTGAACGATAGATGAGGAAAAGGTGGTTATTTTTGCTGCGCGGCTAATTTGACGTTTAATCGCAAAAATGGCACAAAAACGGTGCGCCTAAACGAAAAGGCGCAAAAACAACAGAAAAAACAAGTGATAAATGTGGCCCAAAGCTTCCTTCTAGGTATTGTAAAATGGCAGGTAGGGACTTCTCAAGTGACTCTCCCCCTGCAACCACTAAACTTGACTCATCTCATATGAAAATGAGGTAAGAAGAGTCATGTTTGTCTGATTTTGGAGGAGATTTTTTTTGGAGGAAAACGGGTGAGATTTCACATAAAAGAGAGAAATATAGAAAGGACATTTCATCCCTGACCTGAGGGGCCAGTATTTTAGTGGGGTAAAATCTTGTGACAGGTTCTCTTTTAGGGTGCGGTACATTCCCTCCCCTCAATAACCGCATTGTAGTGGGTGCCGTGGAGTCCAGTGCTATTTACCATGGAAAGTGCTGGTCTTCCGGGAGCTATGAATCTCCTTGGTGCGGCGGAGCGCAATTTCACGCTTTGCCTTGTGACTGACAAACGATGAACTGCAGTGTAACAGAAAAGTGGAACAATAAAGCTTTTCTTACTTAATAAAATTAGACATTTTGTAGCCAAAGTAAATTTCATCCAATGGCCTCCACGCTGAGCCTGGAATCTGTGGTCTTCTAGGTTTTGAGTTAGAAATCCGTGGATTGTGCTGTTATGTATCAATATATAATATTATAATATTACTGCTTCTATTTAAAGGGGTTGTCCGACCATATTTATCACACTCATTGTATACAGCAGAATAACAAGGCTCCAATAAACTGTTACAGTATTGACTTTAATACTTTGGCGCCATCTGCTGCTCATAGAATATAACAATATGACAGTCCACCTATCAAGCTGAGACCTGATGGTCGCACATGCTCAGTCAACACATGTAGGTTTCTGCTCTGCTTGTCGGGAGGAGCAAAGCAATTTATATTTGCCTTATGGGATCCATCGCTGAATATTCTTGTGGCTTGTAAGATGCCCTTGAGTAACCTGGCCGCCGTGTATCCTGTTATCTGGTGTGCGCATGCGCCACCTTTTGTTTTGTCCGGAGCCAGGTGAATGATGCACATTACACTTCTGGCCTGCACGTGGCAGGAGGAGAGGTGCACACTCTGCTGTTTGGATATATAAATAGCGCGCTACTAGATATCTGTTTTGCATAATTTTTATGAATGAATCTAAGGAGACTATGGGGCGGTCCTTTACCAAGAGGTGGAATACAATGCGGCACATTTACTTACCCGGTCCCTGCGTGATCTCCGATCCGGAATGTCTGACGAGGAAGAACTCTGCCGCGATTCATGAAGATTGTGCCCCCGATATCCTGCATGTGTCGTTTCCCCGCTCCGATGCGCCAGAGTTCACCTTCTTCTTCCTGGTGCATGTAAGTGCATTGTCCGTGTATAAGGCGCTGTGCGGGGAGTCACTAAGATCCTGCACCCGATATCCTGCATGTGTCGCTTCCCCGCTCAGGTCCCTGGAGTTCACCTTCTTCTTCCTGGTGCATGTAAGTGCATTGTCCATGTATAATGCGCTGTGCGGGGAGTCACTAAGATAGTAGGGATGCCGCAGGATATCCTGCATGTGTCACTTCCCCGCGCAGGTCCCTGGAGTTCAACACTTCTTCTTTCATCGGTGTCATGTAAGTGCAGGGTTGTGTTATTACAATGATGATGTGCGGGATAAGTCCACTACAGTCCTGGCTCGACCGATATCTGAAGTGTTCGCTGTCCCGCTCAGGTCCCCGAGTTCACCTTCTTCTTCCTGGTGCATGTAAGTGCATTGTCCGTGTATAATGCCTGTGCGAGGGTCACTAAGTCTTGCACCGATATCCTGCATGTGTCGCTTCCCCGCTCAGGTCCCGTAGTTCACCTTCTTCTCCTGGTGCATGAACGTGCATTGTCCGTGTAATGTCGCTGTGCGGGAAGTCACTAGATCGTGCACCCGATATCCTGCATGTGTCGCTTCCCGCTCAGGTCCACGGAGTTCACCTTCTTCTTCCTGGTGATGTAAGTGCAATGTCTCGGCAGTGATAGAGCTGGTGCCGCGAAGGTCACTGAAGGATCCTGTCCCGATATCCGCATGTGTCGCTTCCCCGCTCAGTCGCCTTGGGCACGTTCACCTCTTCTCCTGGTGCATTAAGTGCATTGTACTTTGGTTATAAATGCTGCATGTGGCGGGAAGGTCAATAAGGATTGTGCGCTCCGAGAATTCCTGCAGTGTCGCTTCCAGCTCAGGGCCCCGAGGTATGTTACCTCTCTTCTTCTTGTGCATGAAGGTGCAGTGTCCGTGTATAATGCGCTGGCGGGAGTACACTGAAGATCATGCGCCCATATCCTGAATATAGGGTCGCTGTTCCCCATACAGGTCCGCCGGAAGGTTCACCTTCTTCTTCCTGGTGCATGTAAGTGCTTGGCTTGCGACACAATTTTGAAGTTAAATCCCACGGTTTGTCCAAATCCGTCGGCCCGGCCCCCGATTTGTGTCGCATGAAAGCCGGCCCAATTGCACCAGAATCCGATCGCATCCAAAACCCCATTTTAAATCCCATTCCCAGCGGCGCAAAATGGAAATTGTCGGGATGTGTGGTCTGCGGACCCTTAGTAAATAAGCCCCAATGTTTTTAATCTGCACCACGGTTTTATAACTTTGTGCGACGCAATCCCCGGCGCGATCCCCGAAAACATTGGAAAACCCAATGGAAATGCGGCCGTGGGACCTTAGAAAATAAGCCCCATAATCTGGAAGGTGTTCAGGTGCTTAATGACACACTGGTAGTGGTATATTAGGTCAATTTCTGCTGACAGGTTCCCTTTAACACTTTTGTTAATTACAATGTTTTGTAACTGACCAATCAGAAAAACGGTTTGGTCCTTGAATACACCATCGCTGGCTGTTCACGCTATGCCTGAAAAAGGTGGCTTGTCCACCGAAACATTGCATCATGGAATAGAGAAACACCCGTTTTTTTTCACGATTTGGGAGCGCTGCTGTTTTTCCTGGAATATATTAGAGAGAGATAGATAATAATTAGATATTTTATATAAATAGATCCCCTTTGCCTTTCCCCTGGTAGATGACAGCAGTGGCTGTGACTTGTATCCGGTGATGTATGACTCCAGATGCGTTATCCAATTGACTGTAAAATTGCGCTGCAGATCAGGCCTGGCGGCCCCCCCTAATGCTTCCCCCCTCCCGCCTGACGCGGCACCTTAGGTAAATCTGCTCATTATCCCCTTCCTGCCTCCTGATGTCGGAGCGCAGACACAGACTCTGGAATCTATTAGGAATCTCTTCCACTGATGGGATTTGCACGTGAGAGGCGAAACGCGAGACTCGGCAAATATCAGCTGCAGGTTCAGGTGGCAACAAGTGAAAGTTTGGGGATTTTTTTTTTAAATTTTTTTAGCCAGAACAAGTGTGATGTGCAATGTTCTAAAATTTAAAGTAGAGCGCCCCCTGTGTGCAGCGGAGGAACCACAATGGGAGGCAAACCAACTAACACGTAGACATCCATCAATACGCAAGGAAGTACGGACAAGTCTGAGGCACGAGGCTCATCATCGTAAACACCTGGAAAGTTCTGCTGGTGCAGTGTCAGAAATATGTCGAGAAGGTTTTATCTGAGAGTAAAGGAGCGCGGCCGCAACACTCCCCATGCAATGTCAGGTTAGCAGAGAGACAAAATGCTTCATATTCATCTACGAAACCACAAACTAAAGCAGTGTACATAAATGGCATAAAGGGTGTGTGGATTTTTGCAATCAGGACATTTATGGCCCCTCGGGTATCTGCAATTAAAAATTAAGCAACTTTGGAAAAAGTTTTAGTAAAAAAATCTCTTACTGATTTGTGTTTACAGATCCTATGCAGATGTTTGTGTTTCCGTGGTAACAGACTACAAGCAAGACCTCTGTAGTCTGATCATGGAGTTGTATACATTGTTACTTGCAGAGGGGCAAAGATTCCAAAAACCTTAGGGGCTCATTTCGTGGAGCCGTGATGGGTCCAATAGTTGTCTCTTCACCATACAAATAGACCTGGTTTAGATTTTACATTGGGGTCCAGAAGTTACATCTCGGCCTCTCCTTTGATAACTACAGCCAGTAGATGAAAGTACAGGGGGACATGACTGCAGGATTAGACTACACTTAGGTTTTGTTTGTAGTCTGTTACCATGGAGGCACATAGGTCAACATTGGAGCTGTATGCACAAAGGGAACGGAAGCGTCAATTCACTGTAAGATTAGTCGGGTCCCAGTTGGACCCCGACCAATCCCTAATAGACAAATCAATAAGGGGGTGGTTATCAATATCAGATCGATAATGTCAATTACCATGTACCCCCATCAATCACTTGTTTTCTGTAGCCTCTGGTGCCAGAAGTACCATGATGGGGTACAATGGCTGTGATGGGGTACTGGAGCTAAACCTCTCCCCACCTCTGAAGTCACTACTATTGAATATCTTATTGCCCCAAGGGCCTGGGAAATCACTTGAAAGATCCTCACAAACAAACACGTGTTCTATGATGGGTGACGCTACAAAATGGCTGATTTTTATTGCTACAACTTCTAGTCAATCTTTTATTGGCTTAGACCACCATATCTACAGGATATGTCATATATACCTTATACACTCACCGGCCACTTTATTAGGTACTCCATGCTAGTAACGGGTTGGACCCCCTTTTGCCTTCAGAACTGCCTCAATTCTTCGTGGCATAGATATGTTGTAGTTAGGACCTCATTAACCTCTTTACTCTAACTCTTGCCAAGGTTTCCAATATTGATCCATTCATTGCCCTAGACAACTGGATGTGGACCACCATGGATCCTGAGAGTCAACCTTTCCTTGTCCAAGACCACTATGGATTCTATGGGTCAATCTTTCTCTGTTCTAGACTACCATGGATGCCATAACGTCTTTACACCACCATATGTGTTGGATATCACCACACTTTAAGCCGATTAATTTACCAAGATATATATTTGATGCAGTTCTATAACATACAACCAACAGGACCTGGATTCGGCACTTGGGTACTGTTCCCACTTGCTATGGATGAATCATTACTATAGATGCATAGCACTAATATACTTGCCTTTCACATGAGTAAATGTTCCATCATCAGATCCTCATCAGGACCTCATCAGGTGCTTAGAAGCCTCCTTTGAAGTCCAGGTGGAGGATCCTTCCCATCAGGTGAAGAGTTTTTGCTCTTTCGTGACTGTTCCGCTAATTGCCTGTTTACGTGAACACAAGGACCACATTCATCCGCGTCTGGTTACCATTTTCTATCCTAATTTGAGATTTATTTGTCTAACCTCTGGACAGTTGAGACTCATTTAGAGTAGGACTCTACAGGAGCAATGACCGAAGTCAACTGTAACGCCAGCAGATTTGTTCTTTTTTTATTGGGCCCATTCATTATATTTAGAAAGAGCTTCAATAAACACAAAAACATTCCCCGTACACAATGAAGGACGACGAGAGCTCGACTATCAATACATCCTGTTCCGATGTGGGATGTCGAGTCCCTGCAATTTACATGATACACGATGTGACTCATAGGGGTGATTCATGGCGAGTCCTTCGATGGCCATTGAGGGAAAACAAGATGTGATCTGAGTAATTTATTCCTCCTTAATTCCAGACAAGAATATTTATTGTAGAACATCTTCACTAAGATTTTATAATTTTAAGCGTCCTCACGGAAACTGAGACTTGTGTCTTCATGTAGTTACTTTTTCCACCCTGGGGGATTGGAGATGGAATGCTGGGAAAGTTCATGTAGACTTGGATTGGATGATGATGATGATGATAATAATGATTAGGAGGTTTATTGATTTGGTCCAAAATTGATAATGGGTTAAAGGGGTTGTCCACTTTAATATAAATCTTAACTATGACCTCAGGGCAGGCTAGGAAACCTTTGTCAAACTTTCCTTCATTATGAATTCTCCAGCGATCCTCCCAACGGTCCTGAGGTCCCTGGTCCTTATTTCTTCTTTGTCCTCCACTGAGGTCAATGGAAAGATGGAAACTTTCCTCCTAGAGCTGAGTCTGGTGCCAGTAGGAAAACCCAATAGATTGTAAAGTTTCCGTAGATGTTTCTTATGGTTTTGTGTTACTTTTTTGGTTTAATTGTTTCATTATATTGGAATTTTTAGGTTTTATTTTAGTTTATGCTTTTATTAGGTAGCCCCAAACTAAAGACATCTTCTACCTTAATAACATGGGTTGTCCATGTTGGTCTACCACTTCTCATATTGAGAGCAAGTATCTAGATGTAGGGTTTGGTGTTATGAGTTGGTTCCATCACCTTCTCCTCCTCGTGATTTAAGGTTTTTCAAAGTCATTCCCCACTTTTAAGCTTCACAAGGAAATAGATGATAGACAAGCAAATAGATACCTACAATCCATCCAGTATGAAATCCATTACTACAACAATGTAATAAGCTTCCCAAAAGTACAACACAGACACTAGGTGGCAGCACAGTCCCCTATGGTACGTTGCTTTGTGACACTGTTGTGACGCTGCTCATCTCAAGACACAGAATTGGGAAAGTATATAATACCTCCATATAGTGTCCAAATAATACTGACTTATAGAGCCCACATAATACTGTCATAAAGTGTCCATATTATACTGAAATTCAGTTCCCAAATCCCTCTACCCCAGAGTACCCCAATGTTTGTGCCCCTTGTGTATGGCGTATGGGTCTATGGTGACATCACGGGGGGTTCTGCTTTGGCTTCCTGCGCTGATTTCTTAGCATCTTCTCGTCTTCCTGTTGTGGGAAATGGGGTAAAAAAATGTGCATTTTCAGCTCTTAGGAGAATCTGGGAGTATAAAGAGTCTTCTTTTCCCGTGCGGCCTCTGGGGAGCCCTTAATTCTCCTCCATCCTTTGAAATTCATTGACCCAAAGTTACTGAAATCCAACCAGAGGAAGATTTTACGGCCGATTTTCCCGAGATTCTGGAGGGAAGAAGCAATGGTGGCCTGGTGACGTGAGTCGGTTTGGACCTCAGCCGATGTGCACTGTGAAAATTGAACCTGAGGTCTGTGCAAGTCACTGCCCATGTGTCCAAAGTGCACATGCATTGGGGATCCATGGAGAACTCAGGACTAGGGATAAGGACCAGTAAGTTTGAGCCCCCTAAATCTCCAGCAAGCCTTCATGAAGCTGGTGGTTTGGGTCCCAAACCTTCCTAATGGCACAGTGTTCCCGAGATTCTGGAGGGAAGAAGCAATGGTGGCCTGGTGACGTGAGTCAGAGTTGTGTTTCTCCTGCCGGGGGGTTAGATCTTCTCTCCTTATCTTAATAGGTCTAATCTTCTGTGCAGATTCCTGTATTTGTTCTACAGAAGGATCTCCAGCTTTATGGTGCAAAGCCAGAAATCCCCACATGTTTATCATGTTTACTGTCCCCCGGCATTGGGAAATACTCTTCTTCTACCTGCCTCTACCTACTTCCACCCCCAACACATAGAGAAAGCCTGAGTCCTACCTCCCTCTCCCACTCATAGAGAAAGCCTGTGAGTCCTGATTCCTCCTTACACTCATAGAGAAAGGCTGTGAGTCCTGCTTTCCCCACCTACTCATAGAGAAAGCCTGTGAGTCCTGCTTCCTCCTCCCACTCACAGAGAAAGCCTGTGAGTCCTGCTTTCCCCACCTACTCATAGAGAAAGGCTGTGAGAGCTGCTTTCTCATCCCACTCATAGAGAAAGCCTGCGAGTCCTGCTTCATCCTCCCACTCATAGAGAAAGCCTGTGAGTCCTGCTTCCTCCATCCACTCATAGAGAAAGCCTGTGAGTCCTGCTCCCTCCATCCACTCACAGAGAAAGCCTGTGAGTCCTGCTTCCTCCATCCACTCATAGAGAAAGCCTGTGAGTCCTGCTTCCTCCTCCCATTCATAGAGAAAGCCTGTGAGTCCTGCTTCCTACACCCACTCACAGAGAAAGCCTGTGAGTCCTGCTTCCTCCTCCCACTCATAGAGAAAGCCTGTGAGTCCTGCTCCCTCTCCCCCTCATAGAGAAAGCCTGTGAGTCCCCTGTGACGTCACCGGCTGTCTGCAGCGCTTACCTCCTGGGGGGAATAGCAATGAGGGGGTGTGTATAAATAACCCCTAAATGTGGTGGTGAGTGTCCTTTAAAGCTTTTGCTCCAGTTTTCTGTCGGACTTTGCACTGAGAAGAAGGTGTAACCTGCAAAAAACAAAAAAAAAAGCATTTTTCCAGCTGCGTGTGACATCATTTCCATAATTTTATCCCTAAACTCTCAGCGATAGGGGATGTGGATATTTCGACTCATTTTCAAACTTCCTAAAAAGACTTCAGAAGTTGCTTTTTAGAATTTTTTATTTTGTTACTTTGTCTCGTTGTATCCGTAACACCAACACTTATTGGAAACAGCTGGATATTGATGTCGGCTTTTATGTTCTTTACTTTCTGTGTCGCGGTGAGATGCCAGAACAGGTAGTCGAAATGGAAAGTGGGAGAAATGTCGGGGTCTGTGTTTCCTGCCCATTATCTCGGAAAACAACTTCCCAATGGGGCATCAGAATATTTTTTCCATTAGCCGGCTTTATGAAATTCCAGGGGGAAAAATCTGGAGCAAAAATCCTGTCTGGATCAAGTTTATTGCTTATATTGAGATTCAAGAGAATTTGTTCGAGCCGCCCGGTGTCTGGCAGAACCTCCAGAAAAATTTCTTAAATTTTAATTTACATTTAGATCTCTGGCAGCAGTCACAGTGATCAAGAAAGGTAATGGGGGTCATTTACTAAGGGCCCGATTCGCGTTTTCCCGACGTGTTACCCGAATATTTCCGATTTGTGCCGATTTTCCCTGTATTGCCCCGGGATTTTGGCGCACGCGATCGGATTTTGACGGAAATCGGGGGCGTGGCCGAACAAAAACCCGACAGATTCGGAAAAACCGCAGCATTTTAAAAAAAAAAGTGTCGCGGGACTCGCGCTTACCTTCACCAGGAATAGGATTGTGAACTTCAGGGCATTCCGGCGGCCCTCGGAGAACTTCAGCGCAGCAGTGACATCTGGTGGACGTCGGAGGAACTACCTTAGTGAATCGCCGGAAGACCCGAATCCACCGCAGAGAACGCGCCGCTGGATCGCGAATGGGCCGGGTAAGTAAATATGCCCCAATATCTTTTTTAGAATTTTTTTAAAATCTTGATTATCCATAGACTGCTTGATGTGCTATAGTAGAGGCAGGCCCCTACTCCCGACTTACGGACAACCCCTAGTTACAGACAGACCTCTCTGCCCTCTGGTGACCTCTCTGGATGTTACTATAGTCCCAGACTGCACTGATCGGCTGTAAGGTGTCTGTAATGAAGCTTTATTGAAGATCCTTGGTCCCATTACAGCTAAAAATTTTTGTTTGGAGCTACAATTATAAAATATACAGTTTTGACTTTTATACAAATTCAACTTAAGAACAAACCTATGGAACCTAACTTGTAGGTAACCCGGGGACTGTCTGTACCCTAGTAGTATTATTATGTTTAATGCCTCATGTACACGACCATAGTTGTGTGTATGGCACCCGGTCATGAAGCATTGAGGACACTGTACGTCACCGCACCATGGCCCGGCCAGGCAGACACGCCACAAAAAGATAGGACAGATTTGGGCCTGTGGTCACCTGGCTGCAATGGATAGGGCAGAGGAGCACTTACCCACCCTGCCCTCTTCTGTGCTACACTTGGGCTCCGGCTTGGATGAGCACATGTGCATGAGGTCTAAAAAAAGTGGGACTTACAGGCTTCCTGCTCTGCATCCTATATATCGCTCAAGATCTGAGCCGAACCAGCATCGGGGTACACGGGGTGCCGGCTGTAACTAACAGCTGACACCCCAGTGTAACACCCGTGGTCGGAGTGGGCTGTATAACCTGTTAAATGCCACGGTCAGCGCTACCGCGGCATTTAACTTGCCTTTGGGGAGTCTTTCCCCCACGATCGCCCGCCCCCCCCCAGTGTCGTCTTCGGGGGGCACTAATCATTGCTATGGCAGCCCTGGGGTCCGATCAGGATGTGCATAGGCTGACACTGCAAATACCCTGCAATATATCAGTATTGCAGGATATTATCATGAACAAGCAACCATTCATGTCCCATGGTGGAAACAGTAAAAAAAATTGAAAAAAAATCTTATTCAATAAAAAAAAAAGCAATAAATCAATAAAAATGCCCATAAGCCCCATTACATATAAAGAGACATATAACACAAACCCGTAGGACAAAAGTAAATCATTATTGAACCCGTACGATGAACGCCGTAAAAAAAAAAACTGTAAAAAGATGAAGATCTCAAGGGGTTAACAATCTTCCTAAAAACTGTTTCTGATAGTTTGAGGGGGGGGGGGGTGCTAAAAATGGGTCTCCTGGTGACAGATTCCCTTTAAGCTACAAAATGGCTGCATCCTTAAGGGGTTAATATACTGTAAATATTTACAAAATATAGCGTTGGGGTGGGGGGTGTCTTTTCGCTCCTCCTAATGGTTGGAGTCGCCGCCCTATAAAAGTGGGTGTTCCAGCGTGCGCGGTCCTCTGCCTACTTATGACTGAATGCCTAAGATGTCCTCAACCTATCTACAATCACTGCTGGTGATACAGGATAAGGAACCTTCTCCCACAGGACGGTGCCTGAGCATTAAGGCTCCTGATGTTTTCAAAAGTGAGAGTTATTGCCAGAGCCTGAAGTGTTCCACAACTCTGTATTCTGTTCTGGTGATGACCTCACCATGATCTATATCTACCTACCCTGGTCTTTATATTTTATATGCTGCCAGCACCCAGGATGAACCATCCTTGAGGTACGTTGAGCCTCTTGCCTCAGGCAGCACCACCTGCAGTTAGAGTGGGGGCAGCATCAGGGGCGGAGTCACCTGCTACAAAGCAGAACTTGATGGATGCCAGTCCCGATCCTGGACTAACTGACCCATTGTTGCTTTGCTCTGGTGTTCAGTGACCCATCTTTGCCAGCTTCTCCTAAGGTTTAATAACATTATATCCCCTCATCATAAAAAAACCAATTGTATATTATTTAAGAAAACAATTTTTCTAATGGGACATAATCATTTTCCACTAAGCCAAGCTTTACAAATTCCTCGGGGGCAAAGCTGGAGCAGAAATCGTTCATGGCTTTTTCATTCAGAACTGTATTTATCCCCAAAATGGTCAATTCTGAAAATACGGAAAAAACGCTATTCGATTTGTAGGCCGCGCGACATCAAAATAAATTATCCAAACATTTAAAAAATTCAGAAAAATGTAAAGTAGACAAATGGGAAATGTTATTCAGCAATTTATTCAGGTGGTAAATCGATCTGCCTGAAAAATTTCATGATTTCTAATTTCGAAAAACGCTAATTTTTCAAAAAATTCATAATTTTTTCTTTTTTTTTTTTGTAAATGAACGCAAAACTTATCAGCGAACATTTACCACTAAAATGAAGTACAACATGTGGGGAAAAAAACTGTGTTCAAAAGTTATAACGAGACGCAAGTCAGAATCCAAAAAATGGGACTGAGCCATAAGCTACAAAATGGCTGCGTCCTTAAGGGGTTAATATAATGTAAATATTTACAACCTATCTACAATCACTGCTGGTGATACAGGATAAGGAACCTTCTCCCACAGGATGGTGCCTGAGCATTAAGATTCCTGATGTTTTCAAAAGTGAGAGTTATTGCCGGAGCCTGAAGTGTTCCACAACTCTGTATTCTGTTCTGGTGATGACCTCACCATGATCTATATCTACCTACCCTGGTCTTTATATTTTATGTGCTGCCAGCACCCAGGATGAACCATCCGTGAGGTACGTTGAGCCTCTTGCCTCAGGCAGCACCACCTGCAGTAAGAGCGGGGGCAGCATCAGGGGCGGAGTCACTTGCTACAAAGCAGGACCTGATGGATGCCTGTCCCGATCCTGGACTAACTGACCCAATGTCGCTTTGCCCTGGTGTTCAGTGACCCATCTTTGCCAGCTTCTCCTAATGTTTAATAACATTATATCCCCTCATCATAAAAAAGAATTGTATATTATTTAAGAAAACAATTTTTCTAATGGGACATAATCATTTTCCACTAAGCCAAGCTTTACAAATTCCTCGGGGGCAAAGCTGGAGCAGAAATCGTTCATGGCTTCAACGTAATATTCATGGGAATCTGTTTGGGAGGTCCGACTTCTGGCAGACCAGAGAAATTCCCAAAATTTTAGGTTACATGTAGATCTCTGGCAGCGGGGAAATTTATAATCAAATCTGTATTTTTTTTTCCCCAATAAATTTTTTTTTTATTTCACAAAAGTCAAACATTTGTATCATTTTTATTCTGACTTTTAACAATGACTTTATGTTAATTTAGTACAAATTCTACATTCAGCGTTTTAATTGTCAGCGGTAAATATTTTATGATTTTTTTTTTCATTTGCCAATTTTTTGAGTTCAAAGCCAAAGTAAATTTTTGTCCTATTTTTTTGGGGGGGGGGTGTTTCACTGTTTTGTTGGTTTGTAAACTGAAAAGGTAGTAAAAGTAAAAAAAAAAAAAATCTGATCAAAAAAAGTAGAAAAAAAATGTATTGTACTGTTGTTTTTCAGGTGTAGACAATATTTTTTATTTATTTTTTATTTCCTCCAAAGTCAAAAATTCTGTAGTTTTTATTTTCACCGAAAACAAAAAACATTACACAATTACATTTTTTTTTTAGATTTTTTACAATTTTTTTTAGAATTATAAGCTCTCCAGATATACATTCTTTTCGATTGGCTAAAATAATGCAACGGGGCTCATTTACTAAGGGTCCGCGGACCAAACAAACGCCGGATATTCCGATGGTTAGCGATTTGCGCCGCATTTCAAGAGTATTGCGTCGCACGCGATCGGAATTTTGCACAATCGCGACGGCTTTCTTGCGACACAAATCGGGGGGCGGGCCGTCAGACGATCCAACCTATTCGGACTGAGTGTGGGATTTAACATTTCAATTGTGTCGCAAGATCAAGCACTTACATGCACCAGGAAGAAGAAGGTGAACTCCGGTGGACCTGAGCGGGGAAGCGACACAAGCAGGATATCTATCTTAGTGAATTGCGCCAGACTTCATGATCGTCGTACAATACACAGCGGGGATCGCAACAGGACCCAATGGGGCTTATTTACTAAGGGTCCGCAGATCGCACTTTAGTCCAATTTTTCGGGATTTGCGCAGCTGTTCGAGGTATTTAACTGGGGATTGTGCCGCACGTGATTGGATTGTGGCGCAGCTGCGCTGCTTTCATGCAGCAGAAATCGGGGGGGGGGGGCGGCCGTTGGACGATCCGACTGATTCGGACTCAGCGCAGGATTTATGTTTCAATTTGTGTCGCAAGACAGTGCACTTACATGCACCAGGAAGAGGAAGGTGAACTCCAGGGACCTGAGCGGGGAAGCGACACATGCAGGATATCGGACGCACAATCTTAGTGACTCCCCGCACAGCGCATTATACACGGACAATGCACTTACATGGGAAAGAAGAAGGTGAACTCCAGGGACTGAGCGGGGGGAAGCCAAACATGCAGATATCGACACGGACAATGCACTTACATGCACCGGGAAGAAGAAGGTGAACTCCAGGGACCTGAGCGGGGAAGCCACACATGCAGGATATCGGACGCACGATCCTAGTGAATCGCGGTAGATGTGCATTCCGGTCAGACAATGCAGTTTCGGGGATCACGCAGGACTGTCCCAATGTGTTTTCTCAATCTCGATTTCTTTGATATTCATCAGGGACAAAGCTGGAGCTAAAATCCTGGTTTGATTTTATCAACTTAAATTGGGATTCAAGAGAACCTGTTGGAGGGGGGGGGGGGGTCCAATTATTTGGCAAAACATCCAGAAAAGTTCTCCAAACTTTAGGTTAGATCTAGACCTCTGGAACCGTAGCCGTTAAGGATCAGAGAATTATTTTTTTTTATACGTGAGAAAAGTCAAAATTGTTATTCATTGTGTTTGTGTTGTAAATGAAGACTCTCTACGTGTTTACATGTCGACCTCTGGCTCGAAAATGGCATTTTCTTGAATTTAACAAAAGTCAAAATTTTATATATCGTGTTTATATTGGAAATAAAGATTTTAGACATAATATTAAAAAATAATTCCTTTTCAATCTTAATGCAGTAATAAATAATGGAGAGAGAACTGGAGTGGACGTGGCCGGGTGCCCAATGGGTGTAATGAGATGGTAGTAGACCCTCATCTCCCGACCACGGATGTTAATGTTGGATCAGACCCTTCATTTCCAGTAGTGATATTTCCTTCATTGTTTCATCCATTAATCACAATCTGGAGTATCAGATTCTGAGCTTTTCCTACTATAAATATGATATATTCTCCTCTGAAATCTATACACCTGGGGCGATGATGTCAGAACATTTATCATTCGCTCTTGAAACTCTTCCGAAATCTCACAGCTCCGGCCAAAACTGCAAGTTCACAAGAATCACATGTTGTGCTTTATCTGAAGAGTTTAATCGCCTGAGGATAAACCTTAAATCTGTGCTACATGATAATCTACTGGTGACGGCTGAGACAGGGGCTTCAAGGTTCCATGGGTTCGAAATAGCGATTGTCGGGAAACAGGGGTAGTGGAGCCACTGGGCCACCGCAACCGATGACGTAAGCCGAGACCTGGCAACGGAGTCTAAGTGCCACCTGGATTTCAGCAGAGCCCTCCGGAGTTGGACTTGTTGCGGCATGGTACCACCAGGTCGTTCCACAGGCGCGACTTTGTCCACGGTGGCAGCCAAGGTACAGAGTCGTGAGGCAGAATCGTGGTTGGGGACAGGCAGAGGCAGAGCAAAAAGTCACGGCAGGCAGCGGAGAAGTGAGATTAGGTCCAAATGCACATGGCAAGGAACAAAGCTTTCTCAATGGTATGGAAGCACAAAGATCCGGCAGGGCTTGCAGGAAGAGGACGGCTATTTATAAAAACCTGGAATGGCCGGAACCAATTAGCGGAGCGCTGGCCCTTTACATCGCAAGAAGCTGCTGCGCGTGCGCCCTAGGCGGCAGTATGCGCTGGATGGCAGGAGACAGCGTTGGATTACGGACAGGTGAGTGAGGCTGCAGCACACATGAGGGGGCACAGGGAGGCACACGGGTGCACCTGCAACTTGAGAGCACCCATGACAGCATTGACAGGACCCATTTAGATCAGTTCCAGCTGGAACCTTGAAACTTTAGTTTAGGTTTGAGGACCTGAATGTTGCCCCCACCCTAGCATTGTGATTGATGTGGTACGATCATACGTCATTGACACACTAAATGCCACTGCAAAGGGTCCGCACAGTCACGCTCCATTGACGTTTCTGATAGCAATGACCCTCGAGCAAACATGAGCTGGCCTGTGGAATTTAAGAGATTAAGATGAATGGGGGACCACAGGTGCAATGCTAATCACATGCCAAACAATTTGAGTTCGGGCTAAGCCAAATTAGGATATTGGGAGGAGTTGGCACCCTGTCCCGTTGAGTGAATTGGATATATCGAGGGATATGGCCGTTACATGTAGTGAACTATGAAACATGCCTGGTACGTGCAAGAACATGGGGTGTCACGCTCCACTCCCGCAACACTTCATGGACGTCACCAACCCTCTCTGCCCAGGAGACAGTAGAATATGTTGCAAATCCCAACTCAAATCAGGAAAGCAACAAAGTTTACGGCGTGAAACAACTAGTAACCGTATAATACGTCGTTATAGCCTAGTTTTCAGCACAAAAAATGTGCTGAGAAATGCCCCTCGGTTACTAACACGAGTCTATTCAAATTACCACACTTAAAAAATAAACTTAAATACTCACCCTACCGATGTCTGCCGCGGCTCCCCAATTCCACCGAGTCAGCGCGTCCCGTCTTCTTTCTTCAGCGGAGGAGGCGGCCATGTTTATTCGGTTGGCCGCGCATACTATGAACAGTCAGCAGCGGGCCGCTCATCAGTATGGCGCTGATAAGAAGAAAACATGGCCGCGTCCAGGCCGGAAGGGTGGCAGGCTGTATACTACTTGGGCAGGCTGTGTATACTACTAGGGACAGGCTGTATACTATCAGGGACAGGGTGATACACTAGGGGCTACCCCCTTGCTGTATACTACTAGGGGTCTTGCTGATCTATTAGGGGCTTGCGATATACTACTAGGGGCTTGATGTATACTACTTAGGGGCTGCGGTATACTGACTATGGGCTTGCTGCATACTACTAGGGGCTGCTGTATCTATTAGTGGTGCTTATGCTGTATACTAGGGGCTGGGGTGTATTAACTACTAGGGGCAAGGCTGTATATACTAGGGCTTGCTGTATACTACTAGGTGGTTGCTGTATACTACTAGGGGCTTGCTGTATACTATTAGGGGCTTTTGCTGTATACACTGGGGGCTGCGTAGACTCTAGGGGCTGCGTGTATACTACTAGGGCGTTGCTGTATACTATAGGCTAGGTGCTGCTGTTCATACTACTAGGGGCTTGCTGTATACTACTAGGGTGCGTATCTATTAGGGGCTTGCTGTACATACGGGCTTGCGGTATACGTATTGGGCTTGCTTGAAATACTATGTTTCTATCTACTGAGGGGTCTTGATCGTAGGCTGTTATACTACTAGGGGCTTTTGCCTGTATACTATTTTTAGGGGCATGCTGTATGCTACTAGGGGATGCCTTTATACTATAGGCTGTGTAGAACTGGGGCTGTTATACTACTAGGGTTCGTGTATACACTATGGCTTGCGTATAATATAGGGGAGCTGCGGTATACACTAGGGCTGCTTGTACTCGGGATTCGTACTAACTAGGGGCTTGCTGACAGGGGATGATGTATAAAAGGTGCGCTACTACTAAGGGCTTGCTGTATACTACTAGGGGCTGCCTGATCCCACCCTCAGCTTATACTCGAGTCAGTAGGGCTTCCCAGTTTTTGCTGGTAAAATTAGGGGTTCTCCGGCTTATACCGCGGTCGGCTATACTCCGTATGATACAGTAATACGGTAGCGATATATCCTATCTCTCGCCTTGGATAATAACACTGGACTAGAAAACCATCAAACATAGGTCCCTACAAGAAGAGCTTAAAATGCGTTATTTTCGTGCCTTATTATCTATGGTCGATATTTCCTATGATGTGGGTTTGCCGGGTGGACGGTGACAGCTTAATGCCCCGGTTGTGTTGGGAGGATCTAATCGTCGTGTCTCACGAGATCTCAGAGAGCGAATGAGAGTCACAGCTCAGAAGACACGAGCCACAACCTGAAAGAACATAATAAGAAAAGTCACAGACATCACGGGGAAGTGATGATGGTGCGACCCAGGGATCGTCTAAATATCCTCTAATTGAAAGGAAGTTATTAGCCTTCAAAGAAAAATCCGAATATATAAAGTGTGTTAAAACCCTGTAAATACTGTAAACAATAATCTACAATAAATATAGTAATTATCTGCAAATTCTATACAAGTCTTAATTTGTTTCCATATAAGGCTCAACTGCTCTGGGATTATCGTAGATATATTCCTGTACACTAGGGGCGATTATAGTAGTATAGGTATGCCGTTGATAAGAATCTACTGGGTTGCAGTATTATAGTAGTATTATGATTCTGTGGACTAGGGGGCAAGTTATTATGTAGTTATATTCCATGTACATAGGGGGCTGCGGTTTAATAGGTAGTTATATATTCTGTACATACGGGGCAGTATTATAGTAGTTATTTCTTGTACATAGGGGAGTATTATAGTAAGTTAATATTCTTGACTAGGGGCATGTATTACTTCAGTGCTTATATTTCTGTACAATAGGGGGCCACGTATAATTTAGTATACTTACGTATAGGGAGTATAATAGTATATTCTTGTACATGGGCAGTATTTAGTAGGTTATTCCTAAACTAGGGGCAGTTAGTATCGTAGTTATATTCCTGTACATAGGGAGCAGTATGATAGAGTTATATTCCTGTACATAGGGGGCATTATTATAGTAGTTATATTCTGAGCATAGGGAGCAGTATTATAGTAGTATAGTCTTGTACATAGGGGGAGCAAGTATTATAGTAGTTTATATTCTGACATAGGGGGCATTATATAGTAGTTATATTCCTGTACGATAGGGGGCAGTATTATAGTAGTTATATTCCTGTACATTAGGGGGTCAGTATTATAGTAGTTATATTCTGTACCTAGGGGGCAGTATTTAGTATTATATTCTTGTACATAGGGGCAGCTATTAAGTATAGTTATATTCCTGTTACATAGGGGGCAGTATTTTATTAGTAGGTTCTAGTTCCGTAATAGGGAGCAGTATTATAGTAGTTATATTCTGTACATAGGGTGCAGATCATTATAGTAGTTATATTCTTGTACATGAGAGTTAGCAGTATTATAGTAGTTATATTCTGTACATAGGGGGCAGGCGGCTTTTAGTATTTAGTAGTTATATTCTGTCATAGGGGCAAGTATTATAGTAGTTAGATTCCTGTATAGGGGGCAGTATTATAGGTAGTTATATTTGTTACAATAGGGGCCGTTCATTATAGTAGTTATTATTCCTGACACTGAGGGGCAGTATATACGTAGTTATATTCTTGTCATAGGGGCACGTATTATAGTAGTTATATTCACTGTCATAGGGGGCAGTAGTATAGTAGTTATATTCTGTACATAGGGCCAGGTATATAGTTTATTTACTTGGTACATATGGGGGCGTAATTATAGTAGTTATATATCTTGTACATGGGGCAGTATATAGAGTTAATTCTTGTACATAGGGGGCATTTATATAGAGTTATATATCCTGTACTGGGGGCGTATTATAAGAGTTATATTACTGTACATAGGGTGGTGGTATTATAGTAGTGTTATTTGTACATAGGGGAGTATTTATAGTAGTTATATCTTGTTACATTAGGGGGCCAGTATTATAGTAGTAATTTTTTTCCCCCCCCCCTGTTTTGACATATGGGGGCAGTATTTAGTAGTTATATTCTGTACATAGGGGGCAGTATTATAGTATTATATTCCTGTACATAGGGGGCCGTATTATAGTAGTTATTTCTTGTATATCGGGGCAGTATGTATGTAGTTAATCTTCCTGTACACAGGGTGGGGCAGTATTATAGTAGTTATTTCTGTACAAGGGAGCAGCTATATAGTAGTTTATATTCCTGAATAGGGGGCAGTAATTATAGTAGTTTATATTCTTGTACATAGGAGGATTAAGGATCGTGTCTATATTCTTGTAAATGGGGGAGGGGCAGTATTATAGTAGTATATTCTTGTACATAGGGGGCAGAGTATTATAGTAGTTTATCGTCTGGCTAGTTTCATAGTTTATTATTCCTCTATTAGGTGCTGGTCATATAGCTATATCTGTTCAGAGTGGAGTATTTATAGTTAGTTATATTCCTGTACATAGGGAGGCACGTATTATAGAGTTATATTTCCTGTAATAGGGGCATATTATAAGTAGTTATATGTCGGACATAGGGGCAGTATTATAGTGTTATCTCTGTGACATAGGGGGCGTATTATAGTAGTTAGTATTTCTGTACATAGGGGAGTATTAAGTATTATGTAGCTATATTCTTGTACATTAGGGGGGGCACGTATATATAGTTTATATCGTCATAGTGAATTATATTTATATCCGCGTAGCAAGGGGGCAGGACTATTAGTCGTATTATTCTTCCTGACTTAATCCTCATGTGTGGCCTGCTATTATAGTAGTTATAACTTGCCGTGTAAGCATAGGGTGTGCAGTATTATAGTAGTTATATTTTCCTTGTACATAGGTGGAGTATTTATGTAGTTATAATTGACATAGGGGGGCATAATAGTATTATACCGTCTGGCAGTAGTATAGGTGTCTTGTACATAGGGGCCAGTAATTATAAGTAGTTATATTCTGTTACATAGGGGGCATTTATAGTAGTTATATTCCTGTAACTAGGGAGGCAGTTATTATTATAGTAGTTATAATCTGACATATGGGGCATTATTATAGTAAGTTATATTCCTGTACATAGGGGCCAGAATCTATAGTAGTTATCGTCTGTACATATGGGGCAGTATTATAACGTGTTATATTCCTGTACTAGGGGGCAGTATTAGTAGTTTACTTGTACATAGGGGGGGCAGATAGTAGTAGTTATATTGCGTACATAGGGGGGCAGTATTATAGTTAGTATATTCCTTGTACATAGGGCAGTATTATATAGTTATATTGCCTGGAAACATAGTGGGGCAGTAGTATGCAGTTTAATTCTTGTTACATAGGGGGGCAGTATATAAGTAGTTATATTCCTGTACCATAGGGGCAGTACT
Source organism: Engystomops pustulosus (assembly GCA_019512145.1). Taxonomy (NCBI): domain Eukaryota; kingdom Metazoa; phylum Chordata; class Amphibia; order Anura; family Leptodactylidae; genus Engystomops; species Engystomops pustulosus. Next base: position 17,116 of record WNYA01001323.1, on the reverse strand, counting down.
TATAGTAGTTAATTCTTGTACATAGGGTGGACAGTATTATAGTAGTTAGTTCCTGTAACATAGGATGTGCAGTATTATAGGATAGTATATTCCTTGTACCATAGGGTGCAGTATTATAGTAGTTATATTCCTTAATAGGGGGGCGTATGGCCATATGGAGAGATATGATTTATATTCTTTGTACCATAGGGGCAGTATTATAGTATGTAATTCACTGTACATTGGGGGCGGAAGATATAAGTAGTTATATTTCTGTACATAGGAGGGCAAGTATTATGTAGTTTATATCCTGTAACAGGGGGGCAGTATATAAATCGTTATATTTCTTTTACATAGGAGGAGTCTTAAGTATTTTTTACATATGAGTTATTATCTGTTATTGGGCAGAATAAAATTTATATTCTTGTACAGGAGTGTCAGTAGGCTCATTATAGTAGTTATATCCTTGTACCTAGGGTGGCATATATAGTAGTTAATTCATTGCTACATAGGGGCAGTTTTATCGAAGTAGTTATATTCTCTGTCATAAGGGGCAGTATAATAGCTAGTTATATTCTTGACCATAGGGGCAGTATTATAGTAGTATATTCCTGTATAAAAGGGCAGTATAATAGTAGTTATATTCTTGTACACTAGGGGGGCAGGCTAGATGTAGTTATATCCTGTACATAAGGGGGCAGTATTAAGTAGTTATATCTTTACAAGGGCAGTATTATAGTAGTTTATATATTCTGTACATAGGGCGTCAGTATTATGTTAGTTTATTCCTGTTACAAAGGGGCAGTATATATAGTTATTATATCTCTGTACATAGGCGTGCAGTATGTATTATTCCGGTAGTTATATTCCTGTATAAAGGGGTGCAGTTTATAGTAGTATTATTCTTGTACATAAGGTGGCAGTATTATCAGGTAGTTATATCTATGCAGTATATGGATTGTACATAGGGGGAGTATATAGTAGTTATATTCTTGTCAAGGGGCAGTATTATAGTAGTTTTTATAGGAGCAGGTATTATGTGTTTCATTCGTAAGGGGGCAGTTTTATAGTAGTGATATTCTGTACATTGGGGCAGGAATAAAATAGTTATATTCTTGTAACCTAGGGCATATTTATAGTAGTTATATTCCTTACATAGGGGGCAGTATTATATATGTTATATTCTTGTACATAGGGGGAGTGTTTTATCGTAGGTTATTTCTTGTACATAGGGGGCAGATAGTTAAGCTTATAATTCTTGTACATAGGGGGCAGTATATTAGAAGTTATATCCTTCGCACATGGGAGGGCAGATTAATGTAGTTATATTCCTGTTATATAATAACGGGGGAAGTAATATTAGTAGTTTACATTCCTGTATAAAAGGGGGCAGCGTATGTAGTAGTTATTTCTTGTAGCATAGGGGGCAGTATTATAGTAGTTTATTTTCCTTATAAAGGGGGGCAGTATTATGGGTTATATGCTGTACATAGGGGGCAGTATTATAGTAGGTATTTCTTGTACATAGGGGGGCACTTACTTAGGTAGTTATATCCTCGGTACTAAAGGGCAGTATTATAGTAGTTAATTTGTAGATAGGAGGCAGTATTATAGTAGTTTCATATCATTCTACATAGGGGGCGTATTATAGTAGTTATATTCCTGTATAAAGGAGTGGGCATTATAATGTGTTATATCTTGTACTAGGGGGCAGATTATCGTAGTTATATTCCTGTATCGGTATAGTAGTATATCTGACGGGGTCAGTAATTATAGTAGTTATATTCTTGTACATAGGGGCAGTATTATAGTACGTTATATTCTTGTACAGGGCGGCAGTTATATAGTAGTCTCTTATCAATGGTTTATCCAGTTGTACACCCTAGGCGGGCAGTATTATAGTAGTGTATATTCCTGTATAAAGGGGGCATATTATAGTAGTTATTATCTCTTGTACATAGGGGGAAGCATTATCGTATTTATGATCCTGTTAAAGGGGCGGCAGTATTATAGGATTTTATCTCTGTACATAGGGGGCAGTATTATAGAGATTATATTCTTGTACATAGGGGCAGTATATAGACAGTTAGATTCTTGTACATTAGGGGCAGTACTTATAGTAGTTTATATCCCTGTACTAGGAGGCAGTATTATAGTATGTATATTACTGGTACATAGGGGGCAGTATTATATGTAGTTATATTCTTGTACATAGAGCAGTATTATAAAAAATAGTATGAATGAAAAAAGTGCATGCCATCGGCAACAGGCGAAAAAGTATGGCTGGTAAAAAAGGCTTTATTGAAAAACAATGGTTAAAACAAGGATACCATGTGGTATCCTTTTTTTAACCTTGTTTTTTCAAATAAAGCCGTTTTTTTTACCACCACGGACTTTTTCGCCTGTTGCCGATGGAATCACTTTTTTCATTCATTCATCTCATGTGCTTGGAACCGGACCAGCACCTACCATCTGTGCACGGCTACACGACTTACTACAAAACTCAGGGTGAGCATATACCACTGCATTTTTTGCTTTGTTTATTTGTACATTAGAGTAGTTATAGTCTGTTCAGACGGGGCAGTTTATAGTAGATTATATTCCGGTGACATTAGGGGCGGAATAATAGGTATATTCTTGTATGAGAGGCAGTATTATAGTAGGTATATTCCTGACTAGGGGGCAGTATTATTAGTAGGTTATATTCTTGTACATAGGGGGCAGTTTTATAGTAGTTATTTGTTGTAAATAGGGGGGGAGTATTATAGGAGTTTTTGCGGTCTTACCTAGGGGGCAGTATATATAGGTTATATTCCTTGTACCATATGGGGCCAGTTATAGTAGTATATTAGTTATCTCAGTCTATAGGGGGCAGTATTTATAGTAGTATAGTCCTGATAAGGGGCAGTTATCGTAGTTATATTCCTTATAAAAGGGGGCAGTATTATAGTAGTTATATTCTTGTAACATAGGGGGCAGTATTATAGTAGTATATTCTTGACATAGGGGGCAGTAAGAGTATATATAGTTCTTGTAATATATGGCGCAGTATTATAGTAGTTATAGTCTTGTACATAGGGGGCAGTATTAGAGAGTTATATCCTGTACATAGGGGCAGTATTATAGTATTATATTCCTGTACATAGAGCGAGTATTATGTAGTTATTCTGTAATAGGGGGATAGTATTATAGTATGTATAGCGTACATGGGGGCAGGAATAAAATAGTTATTATATTGTACATAGGGGGCAGTATTATAGTAGTTATATGCGTGTACATAGGAGACAGTATTATAGTAGTTATATTCTTGTACAGTGGGTGCCAGTATTATAGTAGTTATATTCTGTACATAGGGGGCATAGTAGTATTATAGTAGTTATATTATTGTACATGGGGCAGTATTATAGTAGTTATATTGCTGAATAGGGGGGCAGTATTATCAGTAGTTATCTTCTTGTACATAGGGGGCAGTATATAGTATTTTATTCTTGTACATAGGGGGGCGTATTATAGTAGTTAATTGCTGTACATAGGGGGCAGTATTATAGTAGTTATATTCTGTACATAGGGGCAGTATTATTATAGTAGTTATATTCGGTAATAGGGGGCATATTATAGTAGTTAATTTGTGACTAGGTGCAGTATTATAGTAGTTATATTCTTGTACATAGGGTGAGTATTAGTAGTTATATTCGTGTACATAGGGGGGCGTAAAGTAGAAGATATTCTGTCCAAGGAGAGCAGTATTAAGTAGTTGATTCTTGGTACATAGGGGGCAGTATTATAGTAGTTAGTAATTGGTAATAGGGGCAGTATTATTAGTGTTATATTCTTGTACATAGGGGGCAGTATTATCGTAGTTATATTCTGTACATAGGGGCAGTATTATAGTGAGTTTATCTGTACATAGGGGCAGATGTCTAGTAGTTATATTCTGTACATAGAGGAGCAGTATTATAGTAGTTATATTGTGGTACATGGGGCAGATTTAAGTAGTATTATTCTGTTACATAGGGGGCAGTATTATAGTGTTATATTCTTGTACATAGGAGGCAGTATATAGTAGTTATATTCTTGTTACATGTGGGCGATAGTATTAGTAGTTATATTCTTGTACATAGGGGGCAGTATTTATATGAATCAGTAGATTATTTGTACATAGGGGGCAGTATTATAGTAGTTATATTCTGTAATAGGGGGCAGTATTAGTGTATAGTTCGTACATAGGGGGCAGTATTATAGTAGTTATATTCATGTACATAGGGGGGCAGTATTAGTAGTTATATTCCTGTACATAGGGCAGTATTATAGTAGTTATATCTATGTACCATAGGGAGCAGTATTATAGTAGTTATATTTTGTACATAGGGGCAGTATTAAGTAGTTATATCTCTTTGTACATGGAGGCAGTATATTATAGTAGTTATATTCTTGTACATGGGTGCAGGAATTATTATAGTGTTATATTCCTTGTACATAGGGGGCAGTATATAGTAGATATATCCATGTACATAGAGGAGCAGTTTAGCAGTTTATTAGTAATAGGGAGGCAGTTATTTATAGATAGTTAATCTGTACATAGGGGGCAGTATTATAGTAGTTAATCTTCTTGTACATAGGGCAGTTATTATAGTGTTATATTCTTGACATAGGGGCAGATTATGTAGTATATTCCTGTGTACATAGGGGGCCATTATATAATAGGTTATATCTGGTACCATAGGGGGCAGTATTATAGTAGTTATATTCCTGTAACATAGGGGGCAGTAGTATTTGATAGTAGTTATTTATTATTGGTACATTAGGGGGCAGTATTATAGTAGTTATATTCCTGTACATTGGGGGCAGATAAATAGTTATAGTCTTTGTTTAATAGGAGGCAGAGTATATTAGTATTATATTCGTGTACCTAGGTGAAGCAGTAGTTATAGTTAGTTATATTCTTGTACATAGGGGGGCAGTATTATGTAGTTATATTCTGTACATAGGGGCAGTATTTAGTAGTTATATCTCTTGTACATAGGGAGGCAGTATATAGTAGTTATAGTTTTATATTCTTGTACATAGGGGGCAGTTTTCTAGAGTATATTCTGTGACATAGGGGGCAGTAATAGTAGTTTATTGTACATAGGAGGCAGTATTATAGTAGTTATATTCTATGTACTATCTGGTGCAGTATTATAGGTAGTTATATCGTCTTGTACATAGGGTGGCAGCTATAATAGTAAGATATTTCTGTACATAGAGAGCAGTATTATAGTTAGATTATTCTTGTAAATAGGGGGCAGTATTATAGTAGTATTTAGCTAATAGGGGGAGTATTATAGTAGTTATATTCTTGTACAATAGGGTGGCAGTATATTGTAGTATATTTGTACATAATGGGCGTAGGATGTATCGTAGTTATATTCTTGTACATAGGGGCACGTATATTTAAGTAGTATAATTTTGTACACTAGGGAGGAAGTATTATAGTAGTTATTCCTGTACATAGGCAGGAGTTATTTAGTAGTATATTCTGTATTAATGCAGTAGATAGATATTATTCTTGTACATAGGGGGCAGTAAATCGTAGTTATCTTATATATGCTGTACATAGTGGGCGGGCAGGATAAGTAATGTTATTATCTTTTACATAGGGGGGCAGTATTATAGTAGTTTAATTCCCTGACATAGGGGGACAGTTATTATAGTAGTTATAGTCTTTTGTGACATAGGGGCGTATATAGAGTTATATTTTAATAGGGGCAGTATATAGTATATATTCTGTATCATTTGGGGCAGGAGAAAAATAGTATATTCTGCTGTACATAGGAGGCAGTATTATCTAGTTATATTCCTGTAACATAGGGGGCAGTAGTATTATAGTAGTGAATCTTGTAACAGGGGCAGTATTATAGTAGGGTTAATTTATGTACATTGGGGAGTATATAGTTATATTCTTGTACATAGGGGCATTATTATAGTAGTATATTCCTGTACATAGGGGGCAGTATTATAGTAGTTAATATGTCCATAGGGGGAGCAGTATAGTTATGATAGTTATATTCTTGTACATATGGGGGCAGTATTATAGTAGAGTATATTCTTGTACATGGGGCAGTATTATAGTAGTGTATTCTTGGTTACATTGGGGCAGTTTATAGTGTTATATTCGTGTACATAGGGGGAGTATTTGTAGTTATATTCTTGTACATAGGGGCAGTATTATAGTAGGTATTACTTGTACATAGGGGAGATTATAAAAAGTTATATTTTGTACATAGGGGGCAGTATTATGTAGATATATCCTGTACATATAGGGCAGTATTATGAGTAGTGGTATATGTCTGTACATAGGGGGAGTATAATTAGTTAGTTGTGTTATATTTATTACATAGGGGACGTATTATTAGTTTATTTTCTGTACATAGTGGGCAGATTATAGTAGTTATATTCTTGTACATAGGGGCGTATTATTATAGGTAGTTATATATTGATATAGGGGGCAGTAGGGGGTTATTATAGTGTTATATTCTGTACATAGGGGCAGTTTACTATGTGAGTTAGTGATTCCTGTAACTATAGAGGGGCAGTATTATAGAGTTATATTTCTTGTACATAGGGGGAAGAGTATTATAGAGTTAGATTTGGATGACCATGGGGGCAGGAATAATATAGTTATATTCTTGTACATAGGAGCCGAGTATTATAGTAGTTATTACTCTGTACATAGGGGGCAGTATTATAGTAGTTATATTCTTGTACATAGGGGGCACGGCAGTTTTATAGTAGTTAATTCCTGTACATTGGGGCAGGAATATAGTTATTCTGTAAATAGGGGCAGTTTATGTAGTTATATTCCTGTACATAGGGGGCAGTTTATAGTAGTTATATTCCGTACATAGGGGGCAGTATATAGGTGTTATATTCTTACATAGGGGACATGTATTATAGTATTTATTCTTTCACATAGGGGCAGTATTATAGTGATATTCTGGTACATAGGGGGCGTATACAGTATTAGTAGTTAGTTAATTCTTGTACATAGGGGGCCGTTTAACATGTACCTATGGAAGTAGAGTTTTAGTAGTATTATTCGTAACAAGGGCGGCAGTATATATTAGTTAATTTCTGTACATAGGCAGGGCAGTATTATAGTATGTTATATTTCTTAAATAGGGGGCCAGATGTATAGTATTATATTTGTACATAGGGGCGGCATGTATTATAGTAGTATATTTGTACATAGGGGGCTATTAGTGTTATTTGTACTGGGGAGTAGATTAGTTTATTCCTTGGTAGATAGGATGGCAGTTGTATAGTAGTATCTTCATTACATGCTAGCATAGAGGATATTCGAGGGCATTATAGTAGTTATATTCTTGTTACTAGGAGGACAGTTGATCGAGGTTATATTCCTTAGTAAAGGGGCAGTATTATAGTAGTTATACTTCTTGGACAGAGGGGGCACCCGAGATTCTGGAGGGAAGAAGCAATGGTGGCCTGGTGACGTGAGTCGGTTTGGACCTCAGCCGATGTGCACTGTGAAAATTGAACCTGAGGTCTGTGCAAGTCACTGCCCATGTGTCCAAAGTGCACATGCATTGGGGATCCATGGAGAACTCAGGACTAGGGATAAGGACCAGTAAGTTTGAGCCCCCTAAATCTCCAGCAAGCCTTCATGAAGCTGGTGGTTTGGGTCCCAAACCTTCCTAATGGCACAGTGTTCCCGAGATTCACTGGCGCAGTAGTCAACTCCCACAACGCGCCATGGCCTGCTCCCCCTCCCGCCCCCTGACCCCTTTGAGTCGGTTTGGTACCTCTCAGCCGATGTGGCACTGTGAAAATTTTAACCTGAGGCTGTGCAAAGAAAGTCACTTGCCGCATGTGTCCAAAGTTGCACACATCCACGGGGATTTCCATGAGAATCTTAACTCAGGACCAGTGGATTGGGACCATGTAGGTATTTGGGTCACCATAAATCGCTTACATGCCTTCATGTACTCAGTTGAACTGTCCGAACCTTTTTACCATGACTTATCTGGTCTGGTACTTCACGTTCGTACCCCCAACCACATGTGCACGGGGCAAAAAGAGGGTCCAGGTTTCGACGTCATCTCGAACTCATACCTCATCTTAATGGAGCAGTATGTTCTTACCTCAACGTTCACTATTAAGTTGCAGAGGGTCGAGGTGGAATCCGAGACCCGGACATTTAAACCACTGACCTACAAACACATTTGTCTCTAGAGCCCCTGAGTGCAGTGCAGATGAAAGGGAACTTGGATCAGTCCTGTCGGTTTTCGCCAACGTGCCTTAGTTGTCCTTTTGGCCATTAGGTATCTAAAACACTTTTCACCTTTCTCTCATGGCAGTCTATTGAGCTTTGTGATTGGAAAGAAGTGGTCCTCCATTGGATGCACTGGTACATGGGGAATCCGAAGGGTTCATTTTTTTTGGTGCTTTCAGATTATCCATGGTTCGTTTGTCCTTTCTATGCGAATTTTCTGGGAACCCTTACAGACACCAGTGGCATCAAGGCGACGCTGGTAATTTACGGTCCAAACTAGCGGATGGTGCCCTTTGTGCAACAGTGGAATATGGTTGCCATTTACCAGTGATGAGCTATAGATCCAGCGTTAAATATCTTCGCAAGTGGCAAGCCATATTGGAGACGTTTCCCTTGTTACAGCAGGGGTGTCACACTTTATGGTCAGCCACATTAATGGAAGGTGTGACATTTACTCCTCTTCCGGGTACTAGATAATGACAGGGGACTGCGTACTGTCCTTAAGAAGTCCCTTGGTATGAATGTTATATCCAGTCTTTTCTAGGCTCCATAGCTGGGGGGCCTCATTCTGTTTTCAGGACTCCCCAAATGATACATGTCAGCATGTACATGCAGAACCAGGCTACACAATGGGAGTGTTCTCTTGTATCCTGTTGTGTAGCCGGGTCAGATATTTTTGGTATCCATAGATCCTGAGAAACTCAGATCCTCAGAGTTTCCCTTAGATTACACCGCAGGGACCCGTCAGCGTCACAGAATGACGTCTCCTGCACAGCGGTGGGGAAATATCTGCGTGGATTGTCGGTGGGAAAGTCGTAGGGAAGGAGACCGGCTGGTAGAATCGCATTGGGCAAGTAGAGAGAATATTTAACCCCCTGGTGTACAGTAGGTTAAACAGAGTGTTGGGCATCGTACATGGTTTACAGAGAACCTGTCAGAAGCTGTGACCACCAACGCGTTGGGGAACATCCTCACACGGTTTTGTGCTCTTGCTGCCCGTGGTTAGATATTTTTCTCCTGGTAAGATGTTGATCAGACCTTTGTGTAGGTTGCGGAAAGCAGCAGGACCTGTTGACTAGGACGTTATTGTCAAGGATGAGTTCCTCACACTGCTGTGGCTATGTGCTCTCCTGCAGTCGTGGTTATGTAATTGTCCCTGGAGCTACTGTATCAGACCCAACACTGGCTGTGCTCTGCTTGCTCTCTGGCAGTCAGTGTTATTAATTGTTCCCTGGAGAGACGTGTAATCGACCCAACACTGCTGTGCTCTGTGCTCTTGCAGCCAATATGATGTTATGTCCCTGATAGATGTGTAATCAGACCTCACATGCTGTCTCCTGTGCTCTCTCTGCCAGTGGGTTATTATTGTCCCTGGCGAGAATGTGTAATCCGGCACCTCACACTCCACTGCTGGCCCTCTGTGCTCCTCTGCAGCCAGTGTTTATTATTGTCCCTGGCGAGATTTGTAATCAGACCTCACAACGCTGTACTCGGTGCTCTCGCTGCCAGTGTGCTGTATGTCCCTGGAAAATGTGTATCAACCTCACATGCGTGATCTGGTGCTCTCTGCAGCCAGTGTTTTTCTGCCCTGGAGAGATGTGTATCAGACTCACCCGCTGTGCCTCTGTGCTCTCTGCAGTCATGTTATGTATTGTCCCTGGAAGAATGTTTATCAGACCTCACACTGCTGTCTCTGTGCTCTCTGCGCCAGTTGTTATTATTGTCCCTGGAAGATGTTAATCAGACCTCACACTGACTGTGCTCTGTGCTCTCTGCAGCCAGTTGTTAATGTATTGTCCCTGAGAGCTGTGTTAATCAGACCCACAACCTCTGGTGATTACTTGCTCATGCAGCCGTGGTTATGATTTGTCCCCTGGAGAGATGTGTAATCAGACCTCACACTCTGTGCTCTGTCTCTCTGCACCAGTGTATGTAATTGTCCCTTGGAGAATTGTAATCAGACTCACCTGCCTGTACTATGTGCTCTCTGCAGCCATTGTATGTACTGTCCCTGGAGAGATTTGAATCCAACCTTTGTGTATATTGTAAGTAGCAGCAGGACTGTGATATATGATTTAATTTTCCTGATGATTTAACTTCTCCAAGGCACGATGGTATGTCTCTCACCTGATTTGTTCTGTGCACACTGCAGCCAGTGTTATGCAGTGCACCTGAAGAATTCTAATCAGACCTTATTGTTGTGTTAGTAGCACAGGACTGTGAATCTGGAAAATATGGGTTATATTCAAGTTGTGTCCTCACAACTCTTGTGGCTCTGTCCTCTCTGCAGCCACTCTAGGCATGTCTCTAAGAGATGTGTACACACCATGTGTGTATGTTTTAGACTACAGCACGGTTAATTCCAGGGATTAATAGCTTCTCCATAGTATCACCTGGGTGCCATCCTTACACTGCTGTTTTCTGATCTCTTGCAGGGATGTTAGCAGTGGCAAAAACACTGTAAGTACATCGAAAGCTACGGCTATACAGGGTACAATTAAAACGGGCACGAGCTAAACCGACGCAACAAAGTATTACTAGAATATTTTAGTATGTCCCTGGGAGAGATGTTTAATCAGACCTTTCGTGTATTGTGGTTGGTAGCAGCGGCTGTGATGTATGGATTTATGTTACATGGATTGTAATCTTCTACGGGTGTATCCTCACACTGCGGTGCTCTCAATTCTCTGCATAAAAATTGCACGCACTACTCTGAGGTAAAGCGTAGAAAGCATCTGGTTAAATGCCGAGAATAGGAGGGGCTTAATGAATTTAATTAACACCAAATTTGAACTTAAGACCAACCTGATCACAGCAAGGACACGCTACACTCTATTCACTGCCATCATGGAACTAACTGCCGTCCTGCTGTGTGCTCGGTGTTTATGAAGTCCGACCACTGATCATCACATGGCTCCATACCAAACCACGATTGGTGACTTAAATGCCAAGTGACAGCGTTGTCATCTGCATGTCCCACTAGTGTCCACTATGTTATCCCATTCATTCCTTATACTGTACCCAGGGAATAAGTGAATGGTCATCGACAATCCCTTTTAAGAAGATTTATATCCTTCGCAACAGTGTGCAATAATGACAGTCTGTTGTTTTACAAGACCTAACATTTGTATAGAAAAGCTGTGGATCTCCTCTCCCTCCCCCTTCCCAACAAGAATTAATTTGTAGTGTCAACGCCCCCTTGACCCGTTTTTAGTGCAAGCAAGAAAGGTATGTCTGTTTATTATATTGTCACACCCTACTCGCTGTAATAAGGAAAGCCCCCTCTGTAAGTATAGGGAAATAATGAGGGGGGTGATTGCGGCCACCGTGAGGCTTAAACAGAAGCCCCGCCAGTAACTGACGCATTAATAATACTGCGAATTACAACCACCACGCCGTGAGCGCTACAAACGCCACATGAATGTCCACAAATCAGACATGACCAATGACTGGCGCTAAAGTACAAAATCGAACTCTGCCCCCCAGTGCTGCATCTGTAACCCATTTCATACCGACACATTAATATCAATCGGGTTTGTGCTATTTTTTATATATATAATTTATTAGCAGTTACACTAATCCAACGATTCTTTAGATATTTTGGACACAACATATTTGAGCGATTGAACTTCATTGTTAGTGTTTTTCATACATCAATGTAACTTTAAAAAGTTTTATAGAAAAAAAAAGTCATTTTAACTTGCAATTCCCCTCCTGACCACATGGTGTGCCATTGAGCACTAAGAATCTCAATCCATACTAAGGTAGTTTAACTTGCAATACTTATCCCCACCACGTGGTGTGCCATTGAGCACTAGTTACCCTTCCATATTCATTAGATGTAGAATTTACTATTTGGAAATTAGCAATCAGATTACAGAGATATCACGCCTATTTTAGCTACTTGTAAGGGCAGCCTCCTTGACCTCAAGCATGACCTTTCAGGAAGCCTTATGAGGTACAAATCCAGCTTATATCTATTCAGAAGAAACATATTCAATCAACTCCAGAACAGCGATCTTTGGACATGGTTGGGTTGGGAACTTAGGAAGAGGCTTGTTGACAGGGTCGGTAAGGAAGAGTTGGGTTCTAATCCTGCACAGTCATTAGTCTTCCTGGAGTAGATGATGCAGGTGCCAGCTCTGAGTGTCATTTGAGTGGAGCATACAGTCACCTACAAGGTAGCTAGAAGAGAGGCATGGTTTTCCTCTATCCAATCTTTGGAAAACTTATTTGCATAGTTTTTCTCCCAGAAGCCCCGTACCTGTAGTTTTGAACATTGCCATACCAATCGCTTGAATACAAGATTTGGTGCTATTGAGCACTAAATACATTTCATTCATATCAACTTAATTATCTTGCAATTTTTTCATCCGACCTAAATTGGGTGGGCCAATGAGCACTTAGAATCATGATCCATATTAAGGTAGTTTAACTTGTAATATATACCTTCACTGTACCACATGTGTGCCAATGTGAGCACTAACAACAGCTCCATCTAGGAGTGAAAACGTGTATGGAAAAAGTTTGCTCTTACAGATTTAATTTGGCTGAGGCAAGACTTTTTTTCAAAACATTTTTTTTCTATTACTAAAAAATTTACATTTTGTTTCAGTTGGATCAATTTCCGAAATCACATCTCTCTGTTGCCACCAAAACTATCAATTTCACTTCCTGTGGGATCAAACAGCATTGAAGGTCCTGCTGAGGCTTCTATCATAGTTACTACTGATGAGTGGGGAGGTTTCGGTCACACAGTTAGGATGAAGAGTAGAACAATAGAGCCTCACTTATTTAGGAGAATATGGATGTAGAAGACAGACTGTTCCCCAAGCTGTTGGAAATTGTACTAACTGCAGCCGCCCATGTGATGTTAGACTGATGCATCATGAGATTGACAGCAATGTGAGCAAAGTGAGTCATTGCCAGGCGGAACCACCCCTTGTTCACCAACTCAATGAGAAATAACCCCCCCCCCCTTGTTTCCCAATGATGTAATCTTTGAGGACGTCTGTTCAATTTCCCTGCAGCGCCCCCACAGGAGAAAATAATGCATTACACCCCAATAATGAAGGATAGAGCTGGTAGTTTTTACTCCCTCTCTTCAAAGGCCAAGAGATGAAGATCCTAAACAAAACACAAGACTGTAAGTAGAGATCATAATTGGTCTGAGGGCACAGGAAGTGATGGAAGTGACCGCTATCGAGTTGTGTGTATACTATGGAGCCCTTCAGAATGCACTTGAGGTTCCAAAAGCTCAGACGAATGATCCCAAGCCACAAATTTTCAATTGGATTGGACCAGCACCAGGACCATGACTGATCTCTCTTGACCATTGGAAGCTTTTGTTTTGTATAATTTTTTACTTCTCTTGTAGGTTTTGTGATCTTCTTCATTCTTTGACCTCCAGTAGAGAAAGGTCTCCAACCCAATTCTCCAGTGTGAGAGATTTTGTCCTGGGTCGTTTACACAATCCCAAACAGTTCATTTTCTTTTTTTTAAGCAAATTTTCCAAGGGAATGTGTCACAACAAAGGTTCCTATCAGTGTTCCTGTTTTTACCCTTCTTCTCCTTCTTCATCCTCTCTGACTGCCTTGACCTGTTGTCTGGACTTTGACTCTGCATGAACCCTGCCGTGACCTTGGTTCTGGTCTCTGACTACATGCTCTGTCTTTCCGCTCTCTGACTACCAGCGCCGGTCCAGTCTGGTAGAACATTGATTCCAAACTCCCGTTGTCCGTTACTAGTGGTGAGTGGAGTCGTTCAGGTTGGCAGAAAACTTTGAACAAAAGTTTGGTTCGGGAACCTGAAGCCGCGGGTCTGTTTATTACACCAAACCTGAATTTGTGGCTAAAGTCCAGGTTTTGGGTTTGTAGAACTGAACGCAAATTTTCAGATTGTGGTTTGGGTCATCTCAACCCTATTCAATACAGAATTTGTCTTGACCAATGACCTCTTTCCTCCATATAGGCATCACCTGACCACTATAGACTGCACTCAGCCGTTACTCCATTGGTGGATACGATTGCGCTCTGTATGTGCAGGGGACGGACAGATAGAAGAGATATTTCTCCAAAATTAAGAATCTGTCAAAAAGTTTATTTAAGGACATACAAAAAGTTGCCTAGAGACCTGGATAACGTAGGGGTGGAATCCCATTACCTCCAGTTACTTTCCTCTTCGTCTTTTCACCCGTTTGTCGATGTTCCTTTCCCGTTCTCCATATTTTTGATGAAACATTTTGTGGTGCTCGGATTCTCATCTAGTAGTTTCATCTATAATGTAACATTTCCTCATGTGAGATGTTCAGAAGCCAAAGATCTGCACTGAAGGCCAAGCCCATCATCTCTCTGACTATGAGGAATACAATATATCATTACCTGCGACAGCAACGAGATGGATACAAATGGTAACACGGATATTCGGGGGTCCGGGGAGCACTTGCGGCATGTTCCATGATTAAAATCTCCTGTTCCGGCTCCTTTTTACTGTGTTCTTATGACTATGAAGGATGAGATGGGGAATTGTTTTGAATCGATTCCATGTTTTCCTGCAACTTGAGAGCACCCATGACAGCATTGACAGGACCCATTTAGATTCAAGTTCAGCTGGAACCTGAAACTTTAGTTTAGGTTTGAGGACCTGAATGTTTGCCCCCACCACTAGCACTTGTGATCGATGTTGGTATCGATCATAGTCATTACACACTAAATGCCACTGGCAAAGTGTCCGCACAGTCAACGCTCCATGTGACGTCTCTGGGAAGCAATGACCCTCGAGCAAACATGAGCTTGGCCTGTGGAATTTAAAGAGTTAAGATGAATGGGGGACCCACAGGTGCAATGCTCATCACAATGCCAAACAATTTGAGTTCGGGCTAAGACAAATTAGGACTATGGGGAGGAAGTTGGCACCTCCCGTTGAAGTGAATTGGATATATCGAGGGGCTCTGGCCTTACATGTAGGTGTACTATGTAACATAGCCTGGTCCTGGCACAGACATGGGGTGTCACGCTCCGCCCCGCAACACTTCATGGACTGTCACCAACCCCTCTCTGCCCAAGAGACAGGTAGAATATGTTGCAAATCCCAACTCAATGCCAGGAACTGTAACAAAGTTACGGCTTGAACACTAGTACCGTATATACTCGTGTATAAGCCGAGTTTTTCAGCACAAAAAATGTGCTGAGAAATGTCCCCTCGGCTTATACACGAGTCTATTACAAATTACCCACTTAAAAAAAATAAACTTAAATACTCACCCTCCGATGTCTGCGCGGCTCCCCAATGTCCCCGATGTCAGCGCGTCCCGTCTTCTTTCTTCCGGCATGGACGCGGCCATGTTTTCTTCGTGGCCGCGCATACTATGACGTCAGCAGCGGCCGCATCATAGTATGCGCCTGCTAGAAGAAAACATGGCCGCGTCCATGCCGGAAGAGGGGGCAGGCTGTATACTACTAGGGGCAGGCTGTATACTTACTCGGGGCAGGCTGTAATGGCAGCATACTACTAGGACAGGCTGTATACTATCAGGGAGTGCTGTATATACTAGGGGCTTGCTGTATACTATAGGGGCTTGCTGTTCTACTAGGGGCTTGGTATACTACTAGGGGCTGATTGTATACGTACTAGGGGCTGCGTATACTACTATGGGCTGCTGTATACTACTTGCTGTATACTATAAGGGGCTGCTGTATACTACTGGGGGCTGCTGTATACACTAGGTGCAGGCTGTATACTACTAGGGGATTGCTGTATACTAATAGGGTGATGTAACTACTAGGGCTTGCTGGTATACTATTAGGGGCGGTGCTGTATACTACTGGGGGCTGCTGTATACTATAGGGGCTGCTTTATACTACTAGGGGTTGCGTATACTACTAGGGGCTGCTGCTGCTGTAAATACTATAGGGGCTTGCTGTATACTACTAGGGGCTGCTGTTAACTATTAGGGGCCTTGTATACTACTAGGGGCTGCTGTATACTACTAGGGGCTTGCTGTATACTACTAGGGGCTTGCTGTATACTACTAGGGGCTGCTGTATACTACTAGGGGCTTGCTGTATACAACTAGGGGCTGCTGTATACTACTAGGGGCTGCTGTATACTACTAGGGGCATGCTGTATACTACTAGGGGGCTGCTGTATACTACTAGGGGGCTGCTGTATACAACTAGGGGCTGCTGTATACTACTAGGGGCTTGCTGTATACTACTAGGGGCTTGCTGTATTCCCACCCTCGGCTTATACTCGAGTCAGTAGGTTTTCCCAGTTTTTGATGGTAAAATTAGGGGTCTCGGCTTATACTCGGGTCGGCTTATACTCGAGTATATACAGTAAACAGGTAGCGATATATCTCTCGCCTTGGATAAAACTGGACTAGAAACCCTATCAAACTTAGCTAAAAGCTAAATCTTATTTTCTCCTTATTTCTAGGTGATATTTTCCTTATGTCTCGTGGTGTGGGGACTACAAGCCGTAAGACAACTCTTCTCCACGAGATCTCAGAAGCAGGAATGAGACGTCACAGCTCAGAAGACACGAGCCCCAACCTGCAAGAACAGAGATAAGAAATGTCACAGGACATCACCGGGGGAAGTGATGATGTGCGACACCAGTGATCGTCTAATACCCTCTAATGAAGGAGTTAATTAGCTCAAAAGAAATCCAATATATAAATGTGTAAAACACTGTAAATACTGTACAAAATAATCTACAATAAATATAGAATTATCTGCAAATTCTAATAAAGTCTTAACTTTTCATATAAGCTCAACTGCTGGATTATAGTAGATATATTCCTGTACATAGGGGCAGTATTATAGTAGTTATATTCCTGTACATAGGGGCAGTATTATAGTAGTT